>JAUZST010006620.1:0-14719 GCA_034779995.1 Parotocinclus haroldoi
CACACACACACACACACACACACACACACACACACACACACACACACACACACACACACACACACACACTTCCATCTTGTAGTTACACAAATAATGTGAATGCAATGTTTACAAATCACACCAAATATGGACAAAAACTGCTGCTAAATATATTGTTTAAACTGTTTACATTGAACAAATGGACATATCTGCACCTTACTGCTCACACTACCAGTGGGCTATCTGCACTGTTGTCTTGTATTTATTGTTTATTATTATGTATCGTGTTTTTGTTCCTGCATTTATCGTTTATTGTCCTGCATTGCACATGCTACACACGTACAATTTATGTTGTGTAGTTCTGTGTAGCACCTTGGTCCTGGAGGAACATTATTTCGTTTCACTGTATAATGTACACCACTGTACAATATATGGTTGAAATGACAATAAAACCACTTGAACTTGAACACACACACGCACATGACTGTAACTCCAGCATTCTGACTCGCCAGCCTATTAACTCTCACACACCTGTTCCTCATATCATTCATTTCTCACAGGTGTTTAAGCCCCCTGTTATCTTCGCTATCTCTGCAAAATCACTTTGCTGCTGCAAGTCTCTGAGGGTTGGCCCATTGTTGTTTTTTTTACTACCAATATCGACCTAGTAACTACATTTTGTCTTGTTCTTTTGATTATGTTGCTCATTGTATTGTTTCTGGTTTGACTTTTTCGACTGATCTTGACTACTTTGTGCCTGTGTGTTTTGAACCGCCTGCTTTCTATTACAGAATCTGTTCTCATTTCAAGTGTAATGAAGGTAGACATCCGCATAGTAAAACATAAAAATTAAATTATGCTGTATGTAACCTTTAGATTTAATATTAGCTTTTCCTTTTGACATTTAATTTGGCAAGATAGAGTTTGCACTTTCAAATCAATTTAAGTGTCCACTTCATCTCACTGGTATTGCTACCATTATCTTACAGGCTTTAGATTGGAAGTCAATCAAGTTACAAAATGAGATGTTAAGGGGCTGCGGTGAAGCATATTGTTAAGCTCTGTTTCAATCATGCATAATGCCACATTAATTTTGGAATGGGAGCAAATATCTGTTCTATGACTAATTTTAGTAATATTGTCAAAAATGACTTAATTTTTCCTTCTTCCAGAAGAAAGTTGTGATGTTGCGGTGGTGGGCTTACTTAATCCCTTAATAATCACTTAATTAATCCTTGTTTTATCTTCTTTAATGGCCACAGTTTATAGTTTTTGTTTTCTTAAAAGAAATACACTGAGTAGACAAAACATACATGTGCTGTGTTGGTCCGAGGGAGCATTGGAAATGGAGACCTGCCGCTCCTCAGAAACAGGAAGTGATAGTGTCTGTGGGTGTGACATGGGGCTTTCCCTACACCTTTGCTTCTATAACAGCACGTGTTCTTCTAAGAGGGCTTTCCACTAGAATTTAGAACATGACTGTGAGTTCGGCTTCTGATATTAGACAATAACTTTTGGCATTTCAGTGTATTTTTCAAGGGGTCTGATTGAGTTGAGGTCAAAGTTTTGTCTCAATTAAAGCTCTCAATCAAAGCTGGCAAACCAATATTCTCTTTGTACTTTGTTTAAAGACAGCAGTTCAGAAAGTCTGAGCTGACTTGTTGAAAGCACAAACCTATAAATGCGTCATATTGAGAGTTGCTCGAGTGTCAGTCCAACCCTTTCTACTGCCACTGTTTGTCTATGGAGAATCCAGAAATGTATGCGTGATATTATGAATGTGTTGCAAGTAATGGATACTAAAATAGCAGAGCTCAGTAATCAGAAAGGGCGTCCACAAACTTTTGTCTATAGAGCATAGAGGTATGTCACATGAAATATGAATTATGTGAACACTATTGATAATCAATTCCAAATCAGTCAAGTTGCTACAGCTTTGACATTGTTTAATAATCTAATTTATTACATTGTCTTACCAGTAATTATGCTTGATTTAAATAGTTTTTGCTGCACCATCAACTTGCTAACCAGCCTCATCAACCATGAGATTGGAAGGGCCTGTCTTAGCCTTAACCCACGTGTTTAAAATGCTTTAGACTACTATCCATCAGTCTAATTAATACAACAGAAAAGACTCGCTTTGTGACATCGAGTTTATTTCATGTCAGTAAATTTGGCTTCAGAGACATTATAGTAATCTGACTGTAGATTTCATTCGTTTTGAATAACGGTACTAATGAGTTGGAACAGAGCGCTTAATCCACTTATGATGAAGCAGGCTGATAGATGACTGCTCTCCATGTGCAGACTCGTAAATCATGCCAAGGACTTAAACATGGGACTCCAGGCATCTAAATAACTCAACACCACTGGAACAAATGAGCCTAACATTTTGTCCTTCAGCAAGAAGATCAGTACTGATTTTAAAGTCATTTTGTATCAAACAGGAGTCAAAGGCAGAGGACCACAATTCTGGTCTTTTACAGCTAGGGTCACAACTATTCAAGACACATAATCCCTACTTATTCTTTTTCTGCATTACATAGAATGGACTTTTTCGCCAATTGGCTTCACGAAGAGACGAGTCTTGACCTCAAATGGGTGGACTGGAGGCAACGGTGGAAAGGAAAAACTCACAAGGAAGGAACTTTCAGAAAAAAGGCAGACTCAAAGGGGAAACCCGTGGTTAAATTTCTACAGAGAACTAGCATTCAGTTTTGACCCCACACCCACAGTCATTCTGTCATGCAGCCACCTAATACTATACTGTACTATATAATATAATATAATATAATATAATATAATATAATATAATATAATATAATATAATATAATATAATATTTAAACCCAAATCAGAAAATGTTGGGACATATAATACAAATGACAGAAAATGCAGTATTTATTACATTTACTTTGACTTTTATTTCATTGCAGACAGTACAAAGCCAAAATATGTAATGATTTTATCCGGTCAACAGAATTTCATTTGCGAAAGAACATACACTCCTGCATTTCAGCCCTGAAACATATTCCGAAAAAAGTTAAGCGTGTACCACTTTGTAAGGTTGCCATTCCTTCTCACAACACTTAAATACATTTTGGCACCAATAATTCTAATCGCAGTGTTCCAGGTGTCGTTCTGTCCCATTCTTCATGCAAACACTAAGGTGTGCCCCATTGTAGGGTTGCAGGGTTATTGTTGCCGTTGCTTTTTTCATTCAGAATTCCTCACAAATTCTTTGTTGGTGACTTCTGTGGTTTACATTCGCAGGAATGTAAACTACTTATGGTAGGGTTTGTACTTTGGTACTTTTGTACCACATAGCAAATACAATCACCTATAGGTATCACCTGAATTAATGTTTATTGATAAATGAAATGACATTGACATGAAAAATCTTGAGTAGTTAATATAAGACATACTGCCTTTTTATGACTCTGTTTTTGCATTTTTCATACTGTTGCAACTTTCTCCTGATTTGAACTTGTAATATCATATCATATGCTGTGTCAAACACAGTCCAACTCAGGGTTTGAATGATAAATCAGTGTCCACACTGTCTTTAATTAGTGACATCTAAAAACAGGCATATCTACTGCTCACAAAAATTAGGGGATACTTCAAAATTAAATAACCCATAATGAAGTATCGTATCTCCTAAGTTTTGTGAGAGAGTAATTAATTGGTGTTATGTGGTGTAATTAACATGATGTTATGTGATGTGTGTGCAACAGCTGTCACAAGGGGAGCAAACCATATCTAAATAGGAATATGAAGGAGTATTAGATCCACAAAATTAATTAAAATAAGATCATATAAGTAATTAAATATCACAGCATAAAACGATTGAACATTTAATTAGATATAGGATAGTAGCGAGATATGGGCTTAAGATATCTAAACTGTAATAAGGTTCTTTTTCTGGACAAGGGAGTAAATAATGATGGATGTCGAGGGGAGGTCAGAATTAATTATCAAGCTATTAATACACCTTGGAGGTCATGTCTCTCATTTGTGCAAAAAAAACAACAATATGTCCCATGTGAGGGTCAAATTTACAACCTGCAGATTAGGAGACTGACATGCTACTGCTCTAATGAGGCTGCAAGCAAAGAGCTTGGTGACAGCTTTCAACACTCGGTGAAAATCCACAGTCACAGGAGAAGAGCTGCTTTTTAAAACTATTATGATTTTGTCTACTTTGCACAATATTTGCTAAAATGTGCCTGTAAACAAGAACGTTTAATACCATTCACATCAAATTGGTTGCGTTTAGGTAAAAAAACAAGACAACTCATGGTTAGACCCTGGTGATTATAACTGTGAGTCTTGGATATTCCCCTTTAATGCTTTAAATGTTGGATAGTCTCATCTTCAAACAGAAGTTGATCTGCTTAGTTAAACTTTAAAATACTTCCTCTGCTGTCGGGCCCATGACCAAGACCACTAACCACCAACTGCTAAACCTCATTAGGTTGCTTTCTACATGCTGTACATGCCCTTAGGGCTGTAACTGTCTGTTGGCTGTACACATTGGTTAGACCCAGTTTTTAATATTGTAAATTTTTGTATTCTTTGTCTATAGGATCTAGCTTCTGGTTAGTTCCAGTCTTTAAGACAATAAATATATCCGCAAGTCTCTGTCCTTCCAGTCTTAATGGCATAACATACTGGACAGTCTTGAGACTAGGACTGAGGACTGCATCTGTCAAAAAAAGCTTGAGATCTACCGCTTTATATGGTGGATTTCCTCTGTCTGGTATCTAATTCTAGTTTAGTTTTCTTCTTTATGGACTCAAATGTTATATAGTCAATTTACCTAGAGCTATATATATTGTTTATAGTAAATATTTCATAATCAGTGATCAGTGGTGATAGAGCTTTAAATCACCTGTAATCCCATTATTCTAGAAAGTAACTTTTGAATAGTCACAGTACTTAAGGCTATGAACATTGGGTAGTCCCTGTCATTGTAGCTTTGTAACTCCTAAATCATCTCATTGTTTAAGTTTAGCACAAATGCTTAATATACTGTAGGTATAGTATATATTTTTAGGACTCTTAACTCTTGGTTAATCCCAGCCATTGAGAGCCTAACTCTTGATTAGACTCATGTTTTAAGGCTCTAAATCCTAGTGTGTTTGAGAGGGGAAAATCTGGGAGAAGAAGAGATCAGGGTGTTAGGGGCATCATATTCTTTGCTTTCTTTGCCATCCATGATGAATACAGGTTTGTGAGAAGTAGAAGCCTGCAGCATGATTTTCTAAGCCAACCCACAAGATGCGCTTAAAATGTGTGTGTGTGTGTGTGTGTAGGCCGCAGTAAATCTCTGTTATTCTAACAGTAACAGCATTAAAACCTGCAGCTGTCAGCCTGCTGCTCTGAAAGCATGCTGATATTTTTCATTTGAATGATCATCCCCTGTAGCTATCCAGACTCTGCTTTCCTATATAAAAGAACTGCTTAAAAGACACTCTTATGATTTATTGCTGCATTTGACACAGTGGTATGCAATTCAAACTCCATGACTTATTTTCCTAGCAATGAGTGAAGAGAATCTCAGTTTAAAAAGCTCCTACAGCTGCAATAAAAGTCTTTGGAATGGCCAGAATTACTGCATTAAATGCTCATAAAGTCTCCATCTAAGCGGCGTTAAGTCAAATGTATAGACAAGTACACTTGGCCTAAACTAACAAACTGATTGATTAATCGTTTACAGGCTTTGCTGTAAAAAGTATGTGAACTACTAAACTAGTAGCTTTGTATATATGGAAGCACATAAGTTTTCAGCAAATGCAGCTATCAAAAGTGACTTCCAGAAATGCGTTAAATTTAACTTCGCAGAAAGCTTAAATAGCCTGCAGTCAAAGGACACAATTCGCAACCCCAAATCAGAAAAAGTTTGGACAATATGAAAAATGCAAAAAAAAAACCTTTTATTTCACTGCAGACAATTTGATTCCAGGATAATTAATATTTTATTTGGTCAAATTTATTTTATTTGTTAATAAACATATAGCCCTGCAACATATTGAAATTGGGATGGGGGCAATTTAGGGCTAGTAATAAGGTTAAAAAAGTATAATTTGGTTTCAGGCAAGTAATGTGAACAGGTGCTTGTAATTATAATTTCATGCACAAACAGTAAACATGAAATGTTGAATCTTTGTAGAGCAAAGATGGGCAGTGTTAGGGGTGTTTCCTGTGAAGGGCTTCTCTCGCCCCTTCTATTCACTGTGTGTTGTGTACTTTGTTGTGTTTTTTTTTTTTGGTGTTGGGGCAGCTTTGGCAACATTTTGTGGCGGTAGTTCGGTGCTGCGTGAGACACGCCTTTTCCCAGATCCTCTAATAGATTGTGGCGGCTCATTCCATCAAGCATACGCAGATCATCTGTAGCAATCAGTACGTTCAGCAGAAATCGACACTTATTAGACCAAGTTTTTCTAAACTTATATTGTGATTAAAAAAAACTCACACAGGGAATTGGTCTGCATGGCTTTTGTCTCAGAAAGAAGCCTCTTCCAAAGTTGATGAACAAGAAAGCATGCAAACAGTTTGGAGTTGCCAAGCAGACTAAGGACATGGATTACTGGAACCATTTTCTGAGACCAAGATAGGTTAATTTTTTTCAGATGGTGTCAAGGGTGTGTGACGGCAACCAGGTGAGCTGCCTACCCAGGTCAACATTCAGTGCCCAGTCTGATGTCGATGAGAGTAGGCTGGCTACTGGTGTTGGCTGCTGCTCGTGGCTTCTCTCCAACTTTCACAAAGGGTACTGTCCTCTGGCTGCGGGTTGATTTGTTGTTGGCCACTACAGTGGAGATGGTCATTGACACAGGCTTACCAAGTCACAAAAGAAGTTTGGAAAAATATCACTTGGTCTGATGAGTGTTGATATCTGCTGCAACATTTGGATGATAGGGTCAGAATTTAGTGTAAAGAACTTGAAAGCATGGATCCATCATGCCTTGTATTAACAATTCATCCCGGCAGTGGTGACACATATGATGTGAGATGAATATCAGTTTACTCTTCTCCTACACAGTTACCAGATCTCAATCCAATAGAGCTCCTTTATAATGTGGCGGAATAGGAGATTCGCATCATGAATGTGCTGCCGACAAATTTGTAGCCACTGCACAATGCTACTATATCAGTATGGTCCGCATTTCTGAGAAATGTTTTCAGAATCCATTCCACAACGAATTAAAGCAGCTCTAAAGGCAACGGTGAAAGATGTAAGGGAGTTTATTAAATTACACAATGAGGATTAAAATATAGCACAGAAACCATGGATATCTGTTATTGCTCCAAAAATAACATTGGGTTGTTTAATAGGAACAGTGCATAAAGGATAACAGAATGAGCAAAGGGGCATACAGTTCATTAAACAAGTCTGAAAGTGTAATTTGTCTTTATATGAGTGTGTTACCTCAGGGTGGATGAATAGTCATTAGTGCAGGAATGGCTAGCAGTAATATGTTTTTGGACTTGCAGTAAGACATGAATTTATTTCACAATCATATTAATTTACCCAGGAATCATGCTAGAATATGATATTATTCATATTTCATTCATATTTAATCTGTTAATAATGTACAGAAGTGAGTTAACAGTGTGAGTTAATGGTTAAGGGTCTTGTGTATGAACTGTACAGAAATTTCCATCATGTTTGAATTAATTTTTCGGCCATTTATCTTACTTGGGATCATGGTGAGTCTGGAACCCATCTGTAACTTTGGGGCACCCCTGGACTGCTATGTGTATCTCTGGGTGCTTCTGGGAGACAGACATCGGTAAACATGTATGATGCACAAGCCAAAAATGGTGCCAGTGGGGACTGCCTGGACTTAACTCAGGTGGTAGGAAATGAAATGTATAAGATATGTAATGTTCAAATGGATAAAAAAGTGCAACGAAGGTTGCTTAAAAATGTTCGTTTAAGAAATGAATGAGTGTTTAAAAAACAGCTGTTTGGAACATTCCACAGGCGAACAGGTTTAATAGAAACAGGTGAGTGTCATGATTGGGTATAAAGGGAACATCCCCGAAAGGCTCAGTCATTCACACGCTATCATGGGGCGAGGTCTAGCACTTTGTGAACAACTGCATGAGCAAAAGGTCCAACAGTTTAAGAACAACGTTACTCTTCGTGCGATTGCAAAGAATTTAGGAATTTCATCATCTACAGTCCATAATATCATCAAAAGATTCAAAGAAGTTTGGAAAAACCTCTGCAGGTAAGCAACAAGGCCAAAAACCAACATTGAATTCCCGTGACCTTCGATCCCTCAGGCTGAACTGCAATAAAATCCAAAATCATTTTGTAACAGATATTACCACTTCAGAAAACCATGGTTAGTGAATATTGTAATATCGTCTTGCATATATCAACAACACCCTGAAACACCGCCCGCTTGAGCTCATCTGGAATGGACTGACGCAAAGTGGAAATGTGTCCTGTGGTCTGATGAGTCCACATTTCCAATTGTTTTTGAAAATCATGTGTCCTGTCCTCCGGGACAAATTGTTGTCAGCACAAAGGCCAACATCTCTGATAATATGGGGGTGTGTTACCGCCCATAGTGACATGGGTAACTAGCATGTCCTTGAAGACACCAGTAATGCAGAAAGGTACATACAGGTTCTCTATAGACACTCTATTTGCTCACAGAAATTAGGAGATACTTTAAAATGAAATCTAGCATTATCTAGCATGATGAAACATCCCTTAGTTTTTGTGAGCAGTATACACACACACACACACACACACACACACACACACACACACACACACACACACACACACACATATATATATACTGGACTCTGGACTAGAAGGCCCAGAGTTCAAATCCCACCTCTTCCAAGTTGCCACAGTTGGGCCCTTAACCCACAAATTGTTGGACTGTAAGACTATATGAGTTGTAAGTCGCTCTGGATAAGGGCATCTGCTAAATGCTGTAATGCTAAATGCTGTAAATGTAAACACACACACACACACACACACACACACACACACACACACACACATATATACTTACATAACAGTTATTACCAGAATGATAGCTTTTTAATATAAATTATTCCTTTAATTAGCTACTTTTACTAGGAGGACCATGTGTAAACTGATATCTCACGTGCAGGCATGTTACTAAACCCCGCGGTCATTCTGCACTCTGTGTTTATGCCACAGGATCTGCTGCCGTACAGTAATCAACAAAGCCGTATAAGGGAGAGTCCTAAATCGTTTACAGTTTGGGCTCCCTATAGGCTAATAGTGCTATATATGGTATGTCAAATGTAGGGCATAATGATTTGAGACCATTTTGGACACAGCCTATAAACAAACTGTCAGACACAATACCTGCTCATCACAGCATTCAAACTCTGTCCCACGTGTAATCTACCCTAGGTAATGTTTATACACGGTTTGCATTCGGTGCCAAATGTGACTCAAAGCGTTCAGATCTGGGTATTTACGGGCAGCCGGATTCACTATTATAAGTAAGTCACTATTCACTATTATAAGTCATTATTATCATTCCATGTTGGTATGTGGACCGATAAAAACGAACCTGGCCTTCACTTATTCGCTAACATTTGGTAGGTGTGTTAAATTGTATTACAGTGCATACGTTTATGTGTTTCAGACTGTATGTGTTACTCGGTGTTTGGGTGGGGGTGTTTCTGTCAGTGTTATAGTGAATGTCCTGTACAGTATTACAGATTTCTTTTCCACAGTGCTGACGTTAGACTGAACTGAACTGATCCCCAATTTTGAACACACCACCACCTAAATACTAACGTTAGTTTTGTTGTGCGTTTGTTCCACTGTACAGTTAACGTTTAGAGCTAGCAGCTGCAGCGGATGTCATGATCACACTGTGATAATATTTGGTGAAGAAATCTGATAAAAATCCTCCAGTGATAATTCAATTATAGAGGGAAAAGTGCTACATCCTGTAAGTGTGTGTTTGTGAGCAGAGTTCCCATCTTTTCACCCACTCACTCTCTCTCTCCCTAACCAACCTTAACCTCAGTAACATAAAGCAAATCCATTTGGTTGTTTGAAAGAAAACTACAGTCTTTGTAAAAAAAAAAGATATTTTCTTTGATGTTACACCTACGGGTGGCACCACTGCCTCAAAGCAAGATGGTCCCGGGTTCAATCCGAGGGTGGATAGACCCGGGTCTTCCCTGTGTGGGAGTTTACTCCGAGTACTCCAGTTTCCTCCCACAGTCCAAACACATGCATGTTAGGTTAATGGATTACTCTAAATTGGCATTGAATTGTGTATATATAACCAGTTCTGATATAACCTTGTGTGTATATGTAACCGTGTGTGTGTCGCTGATAGCGACGTTAAGCAAACAAACAAACGTTACACCTACTCCTACCCCTAACCTCAGTGACACACTTTAATAATAATTTGGCACTTTTAGTTTTTCAAAATAAGTTGCCGTTTCTGTAAACAACCATTTGTCCCAACCATGGCGAAAATGTCAGATGTTTCTATACTTGTGGGTACATTTGGTCCACATTATTTGCTATAAACTCAGTTTCTCAAATGAACAACGAACAAGACAAGCTCTGCGAATCTCCAAGGGCAGTTTGTACCCAGGACACCCTCTTGGAAGTGCTATCAACACATTCAGGCATGCACAAAGAGACTAAGAAACAGATTATATCGTGCAATTAGAATACAGAACAGTCAGTAAATAGCAGGTGTCTTAAGTCTGTAACAATGTCACTGATCACATAAATACTGTGATGGGAATCAGTGCTTTAGTGTCTCCTTATGTATATTTGTATGGTTACGCCATTATTGTTCATTTTCTCTGCTCTACTCATCACCACTCACTAAGCACATTTAAATTCTCCTGTAGTGTTTGTACCTGTATCCAGTACATGAGTATTATAATTATATTGCAATAAGCATCAGGAGAAGTTCCAGCTGGGTGGTGGTTCAATTTCACAGCAAGATGATGAGCCAAATCAAAACAAGAAAGAAATACATTTTTTACCATGACCATCCCAAATTCTCTAAGCCCACTGAAACCTGACGAGACTCCACAACATAAGATCTGGAGAGATTCAGGCTTGATGGAACTTTCAATGCTGAATTTTAACCACAAATACACAGTTCTGAGATGAACCGAACTAAACCGAAATAAAATGACAGTTTATTGCATTTATAAATAGTTTATTAGCTACTGCACTGTACATGCTGTAAATGAGTTCTGATAGCAAGAGAATCAGGTTTATACTGAAGCAGAATCTTCTGCAGGATAGAAATGGAGCTACAGGAAGATTCGCATGAATCGGATCGATATTTAGAATCCAGGTAATGGCGGCGTCCGTTACAATTCTGCTCCATGATCAGTACAATCCATCATAGAACCAGATTGCCCTCTGTCCTGCGTGTATCAAAAGTATGAAAACATCCAGTCCAAAGTGAGAAGGCTCAAGTGAGTCCATCATCATCTGCTCGGGGGTATTCTCACTGGCTGAGGTCAGAGGAAACCGAGGATTCTGATCGGACGAGATCACCACTCTCCCCCCATTGTCCACTCACAATCACCGTATATCTGCACCACAGAGAGGAGAAACATAAGTAACTGTAACCTAATAACCAAAGGATTTTCCACTATATACTCAATCATTCAGTTCTACGGTTCCGGTTCCAACGTTTGTACTGCAAAGATGATGCACTTGCATTGTCATGATCATTTTTCCCCCATTACTTTTAAAAACGTGACTAAAACTTAACTAGATAAACGCTGATGAGCCAAAACATTTTTATTCCCTGACCTGATCTTTAGGTAGGTGTTCATAACAAGCCTTGGACCTAATGTTTCTCAAGGCATCACCGGCTCAACTTTTTGGATCCTGGGGGTGGCATCCCACCCCCAGATCACATCGTCGAACCAGTCGCCCTTTTTCCATTGCCCCAGTGTAAAGTTTTAACACTTGCCTCTCTAGTATAGGCACCATCCATGGAGGACAGGGGTTAGAATGTTGAGCTCTCGTATGGGTCTGCCATGAGGCTGCTCCATACTCCATGAGGCTACTTTTGCATTGGGAGTTGTGACACCTTATTCTTGTTAAAACTTGTATCATATAATGTGACTTGTAGCACAGAAGCTCTTCTGTCCATTCTTTGCACAAACACCCTTATGGAAGATTGTGATTTGTCTCTTCTCGGACCATTGCTGGTAACCAGATATTAACAGTTGCCCTTTGTTAAAGTCACTTCAGTCTTCACTCCTGAACATTTCTGCAGACTGCTCACTTATATCTAGTACATCTCATAGCAGAATGCGGTAGCCTAGTGGTTACGGTACTGGACTGTGGACCTGATGGACCAGGAATCAAATTTCATCTCTGCCAACCTGCCACAGTTGGGTGCTTAAGCGAGGCCCTTTAGCCACCATTGCTTGAATTGTAAGACTGTAAGTTGTAAGTCGCTCTGGATAAGGGCTAAATAACGTAAATGTTGCAGTCGGAACATCAGTGTTATTTGTTATTTCCTCTGTGAGTGTTCAGAATGTTTTGGCTTATCGGAGTTTGATCGTACGCAAAACTTTCACAAATTACATTTTCAAAACGAAAGTTACAGAACCTCTGAGAGAACTGAAACGCAGTCTGCACATATGAATGCTCACATTATTAACACTGAAATGATTAGAACTAGTATGTGTAAAGATTCCAGATGATCCGCAAAGGAATTTCATTAAATCTATCAGAGTTTGTGATTGTGTTTGTCCTGTGTTCTCAGGACTTCACCTGCTTAAAAAAGCAAACAAATGAATGAATGAATCAATGATTATAAATCCACACTTAATTAGTAGGAGACCCAAAGTCAGCAGAATGTCAGCATGGTCATGCATACGGATGTTCATGATTAATGATTACATTTCTCTCGTTGCTCACTATGTGATTAGAATCTGATTCAGGATAAGATTCCCTGTTCCACCTGGATGAACTGTACGATCTGAAACATTATAGCAGGTGTGTACATGCAGGCTCTCCGCACCGCATCCTGTTTCATTGCCTGATCTGAGCACAGAAGCTCACTAACTTTATAAAAAATCTTTAAGCTTTTCCTAATCCTGAGAGAATGGAGAGGCTTTTCGTATTGGTTTTGTTTTGCTATTTTCTCCAAGCTTTTTTTCAGGGTCGCGGGGCTGCGGTGCCTAGAGCCAATATCAATGGTTGTAAATACTGGTCAACCATTTAACGGGACGGCCGCATAATGCCATTTTAAGATAACCCTGCGCTCGCTAGGCCGATATGCCTAAATACTGGAGAGACTGCAGAGAAACTTTGCCGCTCATAAAATGAGACTACAGCGTGACTACAAACAAAGAGGACATTTAGTAAGAGTAGGGCCATTTATGGCAAGATGAAAAGTTTATTTCCAGCATTAAAACGTGCCGCTCTTTACTAGGACTGGGATTAAAGACAAAAAGATGCCTTACACATTTTCATTTGTTTCCTAGTAACAAGAAGATGCTTTCATCTGGTAATAAATGTTATTGTTAAGTGCAATAAAACTACTAATTTATTCTTTTATTCATAAAACAGAGTGTAAACTGAGACGGTAGACTTATAGCTTAAATAAATGTTCATTTAAGTTCAGCACTTCAGTGTGTCGTTTCTTTTTATTTGTTTCATCAGTTGCAAAAAAGAAATCGGTCACCCATGTCTCTAAATATAAGCATTAGACATTAAAAAACCCTGTGGGTCGACCACTAGTTCTAACTAGCTGTAACAACCAATGAATGGAGCAACCACATTTATTTTATATAGTACAACACGAGTTGTTAAAATGGCCTGTTTAACATGAGCCAACTTCATAGAAATAGTGGAATGTGATTGGTTACCTAGTACTCTCATATGCATAAATCAGATTTCTGCAGGTGGTGTGCAGGTGATGCAGTTGCTAGTGTCTAATACACTGGTCCATCAGGGCATGGACCCGGGTTGGAATCCTTGCAGTGCCTTCCTGCTGGGACCAAGCATCATATAGACAGATATTACTGCCTACATGATGGATGGGAGGCTGGTCTGGGGATCATCCCCACACCATAACACTGACCTTTAATGGCCCTGTAATTGGCTTGGCACGCTTTTGAGCACGGTGCTCCTATGAAACTGTACAGCGAGGTTGAACGTATAAAGTCAGTTGCATGGTTCCTGACCAGGCATACTGATTGGGACAGGATGCGGTGTGATCGAGCATGCAGGTGCACCCCTGTAATTAACGGGTAAATCAATTCGGCTGTCTGATTGGTCGCTGTACCTTCAAGCTCAGGCCTGTAGAAGAATCTGACTAATGGAGTGTGTGTGCGTTTTCTGATATTTGTTTGACTTTTCCTGTTTTCGTTTCCCCTTTTCAGGCCTCGACACGGACCGGCCTGCAAACGGAGGGACGCACGAAAGTATGTACCAAATATTATGCAGTACACACATGCGATACAAAACATGAAGCTTGTCTGTGTGTGTGTACCTGTGTGTAGGCGGGACTCTGTGTGCTGTTTCGACACGCACACACAGTCGAGATGATCCTCCAGCTGCACATGCACCTCCCGCAGCTTCGGTTTGCGTCGCACATACTCGATCTTAGCCACCTGAAAGGGAGAGAGTGATGAGTTTTGCGCGCGCACACACACACACACACACACACACACACACACACACACACACACACACACACACACACACACACACA
>JAUZST010006621.1:0-14716 GCA_034779995.1 Parotocinclus haroldoi
TATATATATACACAGGTCAATGCCAATTTAGAGTAATCAATTAAGGTATAGTGCATGTCTTTGGTCTGTGGGAGGAAACCGGAGTACCCGGAGTAAACCCACGCAGACACTGGGAGGACATGCAGACTACACACAGAAATGACCCACATGGAAGTGTTTTACTGTGTTATGAACATGGACTGGTGCTTTCAGGCAAGCCACTCTTTGGCTCCCCCTCTCTCCCAACCTATGAACACACCTTCCATTTACGCTTTCCATTTCTCCCCCAGTCGCGTTGTGGCGGGTCTGTGTGAGCGCACTACGCAGCTGCTATAGACCGAATGGCCGCTCGTTGTTCCTGTTTTTTTCCTCAATCCCTTTCCCCCTTCCCCGTGGCTAGTCATTCGTCAAATGTCATTATATGTGCTTATGTGCTTAAGGAGGTTTTTTACTTGCTCACATACTCCTCAGAGGACAATAAGTGGATGGGGCTTTTTTATCGCCAATCTTTTCCGATGTTTATATTCTAATTTTCCTCAGTTGACCCCCCCCCCCACCACCACCACCACCACAAACACCACCACCACCAACACCTTGTTATATTGTACAAGCAATATAGCCAGTTTAGAGAACTTTATATTAACTGCATTATATTCAAATGATACTGGATCTTAGGTTAGATTACACAGACTACAGAATCAGTGACCCCTAGCCAGCACTAAGTTGAATTTTTGCTACAGTCTCCAGATTCTCCAGTGAGGTTAGCTAGGAATAAGCTTTTTTTTCACCTTGCTGTTATGTTATGCAATTCCTCTGGGCAGTACTCTGCATGGCAGGACCGTGACAGTTATAACCCATATCAGTCAGAGAGCTATGGCCTCATCATTATGATTGAAAACCCATATAGCAGTTTGTCCTTAAAAGGATGATGTGATGTGCCTCAGAAGACAGCTTGGATCATAAATTCCAGCTCAGACTGCACCCTTCAATTACCTGTGAGCTTGAAATGGCTGAGCCGTAAGATTAATGTGATGTACCAAAACTCAAAGCCCTGTCACATTACACTCGATTAGTGACACGTTCATTTGAATTGCAAGCAATGCAAATGCAGTCAACTTGGTGCAAAACCGGAATTGATTAAATTGCAGCACAGAAAGCCACAAGGACCTTGATGAAGGGGTGCAGTGTCAAACAACCCCTTGGGCGGAGGCTAATTGCTTTAGGGATTGTGGTTATGGGGCCACAGAGCATGTGCTGAACAAGAGGCAAGAGAGGAAAGTCCCATAGATCAGGTTCTTTCGCAGATAAAAATGTCGAACAACAGATGGAAAGGTTCATTTGGGAAATATGACAGCTCCTTGCTCGAGGAGCTCTGGTTTGTCTTCAGCAGGCACACACAGCCAGTGTGGGACCTCAGCATGACCTTATATGCAAATGAGTGGAAAGGTAAGCAAAACTAATAATGTGGAATGGCATAGGCTTCCTTTCCCTTCGGTTTATGTGGTTATTAAAAGCAGATTTCTCTCAGTGATTGTTCTCTGCACTGGATGATCAGTGGAAGGTGGTACAGTTCTGCCTTTGCTAGTGCACTTACTCTCTCATTATGCTAAAATATTGAATCATTTAGGTAGAGAACGCTGTGAGCAGTGTACATGAGAGACCGAAACAGATCTAACCCTTGTTCCAATCTCTCATCAAAGACTACCCTGGGCCTAAAAAGGGGAGGAAAAAATAGAAAGAGAGAATTAGAATACGAGTATGCAGTCAAACATTGTGGGAATCACTGTGATGTAGTCTCTGGTTCACACTCTATAGCCACTGGATTTGTTTATACCTATTAAAAATGTAATGACGCAAGAGATTCACATATTTGGACCTCACTAATGTCATATGTTAAACTGAAGACCTTTTTAAAAATGCAAGTCATTCAGCCTTTACAATACATTCCTACCAGAACTGCATCTGCATCACAAAAAAGCCAACTGTCTGCAGAATGGAAAGGTCAACATCCCTGTAAATTTTGAGGTAATATGAGGGGTCATCAGGAAAATGATCTGGTTTCCACAGCAATAAAAATTGTTGCTGCATGGCAGAGCTTGGTAGTAAAGAGCTACAGTAGGGTAGCACTCCTGGTCTGTGCCCCCATCTCCACATGGGCCCCCATCTCCACACGGGCCCTGACCCTGAATGGCACCTGGCAAGGGAAACCAGCTTCTACTAGTGAGCTAATGACTTGTGTGCTTAGAATTGAGGTTTTACTGCATGATTCGCATTCTCTCCAGATTTGGTTCACAGCCAAATGTCCTGACATTTACCTTTAGAATTTAAAGGGGAATTAAGAATTTATTCTTTTACGATGGCAAGCCTTCCTGACCTGGATGCAGCAAAACCTGATGCCCAAAACATGATACCACCGCCATGTTTTATAGATTGGATAAGGTAATTTTGCTGGAATGCAGTGTTTTCCTTTCTGCACACATAACAGTCATTATGCAAACGAGAAAGCTCCATTTGGAAAATGTTTTTGGAAAGCACCTTTGAGTATATTTACTTTTGCATACATTTATAGCATTTGGTAGAAACTCTTATCCTTGCTTAATAACCCAACAATGCATGGCAGAGGTGGCATTTGAATCCGAGAAGTTATCCTGGATTTTTTGTTGACCTCACCAGCTATTTCTTGCACTCAGAGTGAACTTTGTTGGTTGAACACGTGACAAAGGTCTTACGTTTTCTCGTTATACACAAAATGTCTGACTGTGGATTGGTGGGGCACAAACACTTTAGAGCTCATTTTTTAACTGTGATAAGTTTCAGCAAACATTGTGTGAGGTCTTTTTGTCTGTACCATGATACACTTTCACAAACTCGTTGTAAATATTACACTCTGATAGAGTTGTTCAAATAAAACACCATGCCACTTCACACCTGATTACTGTCCTACTGATTGTAACTATTTGAATTTAATTTCACCTTCAAATGAATTGCTGTCGAGATTTGCATACATTTGTCATCCACATACATAATTTTAATCATTTCCCTAAAAATGAATCAATTCCCTTAAATAAATAAACTACGAAGCTAGTAATGTTATTACTAGGTTATACTGTATGTATGTAGAAATATTCCAAGGGGTTCTAATGAGACTAGTGGCCTAGCAGTTAAGGTATTATTGACCAGAACGTCTGTGGTTCAAATTCAACCTCTGTATGTTATAAGTCACTCCTTCATTACTACAATTACGTGTTATTTACATGTAAGTATGTGGACACTAAACCACAGGGGTTGACAACACAACACAACACATCCTAACACTATAGCAGGCTCTACTCGTTTTAAAATTGCTTCCAGTCAACCACAACAGCATCATTAATGTTCAAAAAGGCCTGACTTTAGTTAATCTGAAGGGAATTGGATGAGGGTGAGATCAGAACTCTGTTCCAGACAGTCAAGTTCCTTCATACCAAACTTGACATTTCTGTATGGTAATCACTTTATACACAGGGGCACTCTGACACTTAAAAGGAAGGGTCTCTCCCAAATGGTTACAAAATTTTGGAACACAATTTTGTAGAATGTCATTGTATGCTTTAGCATTAAGAAATCCCTTCAACAGAGCTCCAGCACAAGCTATAAAAACAGCCTCAGAGTTTTTCATCCAAGACATTAATATTTGATATTTTAATTCAGATTTGTCCATCAAACTGCCAAAATGTGAACGGCGGTGGATTAACTGATATATTACTAACCTCTGGACCACATGGTCCAGGGCCAGAGGTGGTGTATTTGTTTTGGGTTTTTTTTAGGTATCTGTATTTTACTTGCCTATTTCTCTAATGTAATACTTTTTACTTTTACTCACTACATTTTGCAGGAAATCTACCCTTTACACTCACTATATTTTCAAAACAGGCTTGTTACTTTAGCTGTTATGAATCTGTATTATCTATCTGTTTTCATTTAGACAATTCTAGTCAGGCATGTAACAAAGCACAAATTGGATTCCTAGGTTTATACTTTACAACTAACACATTACAACTGCTGCAAGGTAGTCATTTTTTTGCTGGTACTATGGGGTAGCTTGACTTTTCAGCGAGAGTTCTTTAAATTAGGATTTTCCATTAATATGCTAGTCAGTACAGCTTAATTTCTACTGCAATTCTCCCTGACACAGACATACCCACTACCCTTGCTGCAACAGTTACAATGAGAGTTTGTGTTGAACGCAAGGTGTTCAGTTGAGCTCATATGTAAATTATTTAATTTCACGCAATTATACTATAAACAAAGTTTGCACACCAAGCAGCAAGCAACAGACACAGCATTAGGCACGTTTATGGCATGGATTCTGAAATCACAAATTCATCCTTCCAGTTATGAACACCTTTACTAAGGAATTACCATTATTTCATTCCATAGTCCCAAATGCTTTATGAATAATCATAACTCATTATCAGGACTGCTCAAGGTGTGCTTAAAAAGCATGAACTGAAAAAGCATGACCTTACTATTAGGTGTATTTATAACAAAACAATTCGTCTGCTTCTGTGGTCGAGTGCGAAGGCATCAATTGTTTTCTTGCTGTCCATAGCTCCCGTTCTCTGACAGTTTATAACTCACAGCCTCAGGTGACCCACTGCTGTTCCTCAAGTAGTTTTCCAAACTACGCAGGCAAGAAAAGCTGTGCTCACAACTTACACGTGGCTGGTAGTGTCAGATGCGTCTTTGTACGGCTTCACAAATGATAGGACCTCCTGGGTGCTGGTGATATTATGTCCCTGCTCTTTTTTGTAGTAGTAGTGAGTGGACCTGGAACAGTTCTGCGGACAAATTTTTCTCATTGTGTCGGTACCTTTATGAGACTTAACGTCACTTGAAGCCCCAGGTTCACCATCAAGTTTATGTCTATTTGACTGGATCTCGATTTGTGGACGTTTTAGTAAAAAACTCCATTTTGAACGTTTTGCAGTTGCTAAGTAACCTAAAATGTGTTCTGCCTAGCAGGAAATTAATGTAAGGCCAAAAGTTCAAAGCGTGCTACACCCATTTGCTTTATTGGTTTGCTTTATTAATGCATTTATTTATATTTTTAATATACATTATAGTATTCACACACACACAAAAGAAAAATATAAAAATAAATTACATTAACTTCCTTGAGGGTGCTATGGCTTTCCTATTAGAAAGTAACTATGAAACTTAGAAAAGTCTTTCCTACATTTTTTAATACTCAGCATTATGCCTTTTATAAGATAAGTTACCCATGTATATAGATACACATATATATCTATATAGGTATATATAACTTTCCTACACATTTTCTGTATCATTGGTTTGAATGATTTTTGCAGATGATTGATGTAGTAGTACAAATCATCAGTGTCTGTTAAAAAGGCTATTTAGATAAATACTTGTACATTTTTTGTTTGGGTACATTTATAAACTTGTACTTTTATAGTTGAGTCAAAGTCAAATGTATTTATATATTTTACAATGGCATTGTCTCAAAAGCCTCGGGTGACAGTGGAAAGGAAAAACTCCCTAAATGTAGAAGGAAGAAGCCTTGGGAGGACCAAGACTCAAAAAGTCTCCTTTAGTGGCCCAGATGTTACCTGAAGTAAACATTATATGACAATCAAGTGTTTTGTGACAGATTCGTGGTCATTTTACTTAAGTAAATAACCTGTGTATTTTTTTTCCACCTCTGTCCAGAGATGCAAGCTGCAGCACTACGAAGCTGCCACTCTTGGACTTTTGAGCAAGGTTTTTAACCCTCAGTTGCTTGGGCTATCCTTTGTAAGATTGCATCAAAGGTAAGGCATTCTGGATAAGCATTTGCTGAATGGCTATTCACTTCAGAGAATGTGTTTCCACTGCTCCAGGGTTCATGTGAAATACATCGATTAAGTCCTTTCTTGGCATTGAGCATGAGGCTGCTGTCAAGAAACCTCAATCCATTGAACAACTGATAAGGAGTTGTTGCACTGATGTTAATTCAGAGGCAGTGAGTTTTACAACCAAGGGTAAAGGAGTCTTGTAATTCTCACTTGAGTTGGAATTGCTCCTAGATATTTCCACTGCACAATAAAAGCAGGGCAGCTCGCTCTAGCAGGGAAGAAATGCAATAAATTTGTACGAAGGGTAACATCCTTTTCAGTGCTATATTAAAAGTCAGTAGGCTTTTATACTAAATCCTTTGGAGTTCATCTCTTGGTTGCATTCTCCTCTCTACACTGCCTTCATGTAGCTGTCCACATTAGATTTAAAACCATAATGTTTTCCTACAAAGCAAAAAATGACTATACCCACACCTACCTGATAGTGTTGGTCATATAACATACAATAACATAAGCCCTTCGGGCAACAGGTATGACTAGACTTTACATGACATCCTCCAGGACATGAGGAAGACAGATCAAAATATTTTCATGTGTTGATACTCAGGGGCAGACTTAACTCCCTTAGGCCATCCAAGCAGCCAAATAGCCTATCCTATCTTCACACCCTAGCATAAAGCCTTGTTGAAATTGACTTCCTTGCACATACATGTGTGATGAAAAAGTTGGCTTCTACATTAAATGCGCACTTATCAAAGAATAACAAATTAGTTGATGAGCAATATGCAAGGAAGAATAATAGGAATTTGAAGTTATCCTGATCATGCTCACTGTACCAACTGTTTAATTTGCATTTGCCCTCGAGTGCAGGTTCAAACTAAAAATCTCTGTACTCATCAGTATGACCCATTGTATGAGATTATTTATGTATGGGCTTTTGATTAATGACAGGAGGTATATAGCCATGAGCTCTGATCTCTCTTACATAATACAATCTGTTCCACAATGGTAAATATTTCATAAGTAGCCATTGTTCTCCAATGACACCTCGTGTACCTCTGGTGGAGTTCTAGGTTTAGATTCAGCCCATGACGTGGCATGCGTGGCATGTTAAGGTAACAGATTGGTGTCAGTCTGGTTCTCTGGCAGCTTCTTTAATAATGCAACATGTCACACAAAATGACCATATATAGTCAAATGTAGTCAGATATGATTATATATAGTTATTATAACAGAAACTCCAAGCATTTTATCTTGGAACAGGGCCGTGAAGGGGGTTCGAGGCCAAAGTGCACAACGCTTAGCAGTTCTAAAACTCCAAAATGGTCACAAACTGCAATGAAGAACTCTCTGCTCTCCCTTTATAATCTCTTCCCAGTTCACTTCCTAACTGCTGTAAACTTGCTTTCTTTGTTTTAATCTGCATCCCTTCTGGTAAATTTTACTTTTCAGAGTTCCAGTTTACATTTTATTGTTATTTCTCTTGCTTTCTTTCTGCATGTTCTTTCTTTCTTCCTACTTTCTTTCTATCGTTTCAAGAGAAGCCACACAATGGCTACCCCTCTACAAAAGTGCAACAGTGAATAAAGGCATGTTATATAATGCTCACAACTACTTGCATGTGCAACACATGTATGATGTGTGATGATGTATGAGTGTGTAATTAACAGGCAGCAATTCACAAAATTCATAAGAAACCATTATAGAATTTATTCATTCACCTATCTGCTTAATGCTTTACAGGGTCATGGGAGCATAGGGCATAAGGCAGGAACAACCATAGACAGGGTGCAAAACCATGGCAGGGCGCACACATACTTACACACACTTGACTTACTTTACAATAATCAGTTAGCCCAAAGCTTATCTTTGGACTGTGAGAGGAAGCTGGAGCACCCGGACTAATCTCACACAAAGACAGGGAGGACATGCAGGTTCCACACAGAGCCCATAAAGAACCCAGACTTCTCCACCTGGGATCAAACCCAAGATCTTATTGCTGATCTTGTTGCAATGCCATGCTCAGGTTGAAACTGAAATACTGCTACATCATGAAATCCTGGCTACAATCATTTTTATGCTAGTAGTTTCTATTCATAATACTTATGATATTTAACAACCATTGTCAACTGAGTGCCAATGAAGTGAAGACAATTGTCTCACTGTACTGACAATTCAGTAAAACAGCATTTGGTATGGCCACATTTAATTGCTTTCAGATTACACAGGAAACCCCACTTCGCATTCGATTGAATTAAAATGCTCCATTATGCTATTCATTCATTAAAATGAGCAGCACGTTGGCTAGGTGGGTAGCACCACTGCCTCACAGCAAGAAGGTCCCAGGTTCATCCCAACCAGGCAAAACTTATCTGCACCATATATTCTCTGGGTTAGACGCCTTCAGACCACCCCACTTTTGCGACCCTGACAATTACAAGCCGGCAGGACCAAAAGTCCCAGTAAAAATGTGAGAATTACAAAGCATATATTCAACATAACAGTAAGCAAACTTTTGTTAATATGTTTTATTGTAATTGCTACGCTAATATTATTTGCAATTAAAAACACTGTGTATAGTTTGTTTGTTACATGTTGTTAGCATGACTTTCCCCCGGCATTCTGGTATCCTTTCTAAATGCATATGTTATCTTAAAAGGCATCTCTAAAGTGCCTAGTGTGGGTGAGTGTATGTTTGTACCCCAAAAAAAAACAATGATTCGTTCGATTGTGACATTACAAAACACACAGAGTCCCTTACATTTGGTTTAACTTATTTAATAAATGTTCCTTATGAAAAACATTATCCATTCATTGGCTTTCAGTACCATTTCCTTGAGTTTGAGACTTGCTTCAAAAGCAACAGACACGAATACCTGAATTAATGCATGACATGACGCAAACATCATGACATTCATGCAGAGTTTGTAAAGGATTCTTTGGGTGCAGAGTCTCAGAAGTCCGATAGTGGCAAGAATTAAGGCAGCATTAAATGGTGATGATCAAACTGCATGCTGATCAGACACTACTACAATGAGCAGCGGCAAACACTAAGCCAAGCCATTCATCATTCATGCAGACGCTACATGTGAATACATAAGACATAACACACTGGGCGAAAACTCTTTGGTTAGAAAACAGTCTTGCATCATGTAACATATTGTCTTATACAGTACATATTGTATAAGGGACTACAAAAGTTTGTGGACACTAGAAAACTTACATCCAAAACATAGGTATTGACTTTACTCAACCCGTTTGCTACTATAACATCCTTTGTTCTACTAAAAAGGCTTTCCACAAAATTTTGGAACATGACTGTGAGGTCAGCTTTTTTTAAAGACAATAAGCCTCACTTTTGCCATTCCAGTGCAATTTAAAGGTGTCTAATGAAGTTAAGGCCAAGGTTCTGTGCAAGCCAGACAAGTGAACCAGTCAGTGTTGGCTAACCAATTTTCTATGGACTTTGTTTAAGCGAATCAGGGCACAGTTATTGAAGTTATTTCTGGAAGCAGTAACCTAAAATGGGTGATATTAAAAGGGTTAGGGTTAGGGTTAGGGTTAGGGGTTTTCAGTGCAACCTGCTGCCATGGTTGTCTATTAAGAAGTTATAAATGAATGTTGTATATTATGAATATCTTACGAGTGGGTGTTGCTTAAACAGCACAGCTTAGTAATTAGGTTTGTCCACAAACCTTTGTCTATATAGTGTACAAAAGCAAATGCAAAGAAACCAGGATGTAAAAAA
Organism: Parotocinclus haroldoi; assembly: GCA_034779995.1. Classification (NCBI taxonomy): domain Eukaryota; kingdom Metazoa; phylum Chordata; class Actinopteri; order Siluriformes; family Loricariidae; genus Parotocinclus; species Parotocinclus haroldoi. The sequence continues at coordinate 9,565 of JAUZST010006621.1, forward strand.
AAAAACCTTTCAGCTTTAGGCAAGCCTAATAGGGAAACGACGCACCCCTCTTTTTTTTTTTACCACCACCTAAAAATAGCACCATGATCGATTGTACATGTTGTATTTTGTTTGGGCAGAGCGACAGCTTCACACATACAGTATGTGCTGTTAATAGAGAGGGAACAGCTGGCTTTAATCTCTGCTGTGCCTACAGTCCCTCTACTGATGAGACAAATGGAGGGAAGAAATTAAGTCCATCACTGTGCAGGCAAGCAAAGCAAACATACACACACACACACACACACACACACTGAGCACTGAAAAGTGATGCATTAAAGGGAATATTCACTCTTAACTATAATTATGTGAGTTGCAAACACATTCATACACAAGGTCTGGTGAATTATTCTGTTCATTTTGAGGAAATCGTTTTCATTAATAATAAAAGACAAATATTTCCACCATGAGCATCACTGTGTCTGTGATAGTGGTGTGTAAATGCATGAGAAGAGGATGTCACAGAGCCACAAGTGTGTTGCAAAGTGTTATGGATGCCTGTCAACAGACAGTAATCAATAGTCAACATCCCAAATCTGCAGGGACTCGCACAAGTAACTGCAGCCAAAAGTCACAGCTCAATGTCATGTTCTGCTGCTACATTTACACTACTTTATTTATCTGGAAAACTCTTTTTTTTTCATTAAGACTACGACAGGGTGTTCCTGGTCTAATACCACAAGCCCATTATTGCCCTTTGATCCGGGAAACCCAAGGCTCATCCCAGATTATCCCCTTGCTCTTCAATGCCAGACTCTCTAGTTTGTTTGAATAGTATGATCATTCAGTACTGTTCTCAGGCATTCTTGAGAGATGGGAAATGGACCTTGTTCAGTTAGACACTGAACAATATATTCTTATACATACAGCATGTGTAGCCAAACATCAGTCTTATTCATCAGGCTGTCCCAGTTTATCCTCTATGCCAGACCTCAACTGTTGAAGCACTGGTTATCAATTATGAGTGGGTTTAGTTCATATACAGCCTCTGGCAAGGCAAGGTAGGTTACAAGGTTGTGTTCCCCAGTTAAGCACAGAGGTTGGGAAAGGCTGAAATGGCCAGGCCCCTAAAAGCACAAGAAAGGACCAGGTTTGGAAGAGTAGAGATTTTGGGGTTCTGTTTGTGTTGTGGAAGCAGGAATAGCTTAAGGTATGATGATGTTTCAACTGCAGTGAAGTTTAGGATGAAGGCTAAGCAGGTAAGGTGGAAGCTTAACAGTTAAGGTACTGTCCTGTGAACGAGAAATTCCAAAACCTCTTTACTGAATGTAAATGATCTAACATATTTTTCAATCTGTGAAAAGCTAGGGCACCAGCAGAAGTATTAACTGGACACACTACAAAAGCTACATATTCAAACTGACAACATTATAAATGATTGATATAACACTACTGGCACTCTGGTGTCTGAGAATCAGTGAAGGCAGCATTTGTAAATGGAGTAAGAATAAAAACCAAAGACAAGCTTTAAAGGCATCGGATGTGACCCTGCAGCAGTTAGGCACTCACAAGTTAATGGTAATAACATCATAAAGCTTGCTTTTGTGGTGAAACTTAATGATGTGGATTGGTTTACTGAAAGAAGACAGGATCATCGTCTGTACCAGTGTACTGGTTTACAATGTTGCTTGAAAGTTTTTGAAACCTTAAACTTAAAACATTTCTGTATAAATGACCTAAACATATTCAGATTTTCATACATTTCCTAAAATAAATAAAGAAAAACAAAACCAGTTGAACAAGTTAGAAAGCAGCATTATACTTGATCATTTATTTATTGCGGAAAATGATCTAGTGCTGCATATCTGTGACTTAACAAATGTATGTGATCGCTTGCTTTAAGCATCTGATGTAATTCCTTTGAATCTAGGGGAGTCAGTTAATGTTCTTTAGTCATCTCACAAGGTTGTTCAATAGGTTGCTACTGCTATAGCTGTTCCAGAGATGTCCCAGGATTATCAGAGATTATCTTACAATTGGCTCAGGAGAAGACGGAATCTGAAGTCTGGGCTGATCTTTGTGAAATTGTGGTGATGTAGTAAAGGTACGAGACTGTGGACCTGTGGTCAGATATAGGGTTCACAACCCACCTATGCCAAGCTGCCACTTTTGGGTCCTTGAGAAAGACTCAACTTATGATTTCTTGGATGTAAGATGTTGGTCTGGAAAAGGTTGTCTCCTAAATGACCAAATGTATTTTTTCAGACTGTTGGCATTAGGTAAACTTAAAGGACTTTCATTTGTGTAAATAAAATTTATCAAACTTTTACTGTTAACAGAGTATTTTTCAAATGAGTATTTGTACTTGAATTTAGAATTTAAGTATTCATGCCAGTTCTTTAGTGCAATCAACCCATTGTAGATTATGATTGTAAATATAGCTTACACAGTATAAAAATTGTACATATGAAGTCAGAGCTTCATTTCAATGCACAAATGGTTTTGGTAAAATGGTAACAATGTCTTACATTAGTCTGGTTTGGTGTGTCTTATATCTTGTGGAGATGGTGTGGTTTGTAACGTGGATAAATGGAAGTGTATTTGACATGTTTCAGACAGACAAAGCTTTGCAGACACCTTTGGTGTTAATAGGATTTTCTTGTCTGTTTATGTAATTGGAAGTAAATTGGAGCAAAGTTACATAAAACAACCCTAATGCCTGAAGCCTACACAGCTAATGAGACCGCTGTTTGCCCACTTTTATCAGACAACAGATGCAGTGTAATAAAGCCTCTCAAGATGGTGAGCAAATTGGAAAGTTTTGGTCTTGGAAATGTCCAAGGTGGAGATCAATTGGTAGCAGATTATTTTGGCACACTCTGCCTGGAGTCTCTTGCCAGCTCAAATATCTCTGAAAAGCAAGAGGCTTTTCTCACAAGTTCGTGCCAAGTCCCGACTAATGTTAAACAGTGCCGTTTCTCAAACAAAACATGAAATGGATATAAATGAGACACAGAGTGTGGTGAGTAAGCCATCTGAGCCGGTCTTTCCTTTCTACAGTGCAATTGCACTGTAAATATAGTAACTATAGCTCACATATAACATATATATTGCAAAAAAGAACACAAAATTTAAATAAATCTATCTGGAAATAGGTTATTTAAAACACATGCACATAGTTAAGGAGCCCTTGTTTGGGAGTGGAGATGGATCGCTGAGGAGCTCATCCCAGTTTTGCTCTGGATTCCAAGCCGTAGTAGCCCACCTGCAACAGAATGGCCACGTCGATCACAATCTGGGTCGCACCACACACCCAGAACTGGGTTGGACTATCGTTAATCACAAAGTACGTCGTCTTGAAGATATCACCAGCGGTCCAGAGAAGCACCATCTTTATACTGATCAATGACAAAGAGAAAGAGGGAGGTAAAGGTGAGTTAGAAGAGTAGACTTAGACATAGACTGTAATACTATACAACAGAATTCAGGAAGGGTGGAGACATAGTTAGCTATTATTTGCACTGTTAATTAAATCACTTCTTTGATTAAATCGCGTCTTTGATGAGATTTGTCTTCCTTTCTACAAACTAAGACTGTTCACTGAATGCCTAACCCTTCTGTATCATACAGAAATAAATGCGGAGGTAGACGAGGAAAAAGTCTTGGGGAAAAAAATTCCAGCCAATCAAGAACGAGAAAGCCACCTCTATCATCAGAGGAGGAACTCAGGCCCTGCAGGTAGCTTCAAGAGATAAGAGCGATCTTCATAAACTTGCTTTACTGTGAATTCTTGTACACACTAGTCACTGTGGACCTATCAAAGACAAGCTAGGAAAACTTTGAGGAAATGGTGATATTTTGAGAAAAGAGATAGATTGTTCTCAGGGCCTTAGGTCAGTTATCTCTCCTGTTCTGTGGTACTTATGTGAAACAAGCTTCTTCATTTCAGTGAAGCGAAGAAAAAAATGCCGTGGGCAAATGCAGACCATCGGTCAGCTGTCAGAGACAAGAGCTGTGATTGACTCAGCATCCTCGGGCCTGAGAAACTGGAAAACAAATGCCTACAAGTAATGAACTGCTCTTTTCCTCCCTCCCTCTCTGGGTTGGGTTAGATGCAGTCTCCTGTAACCCTGAGCTTTCAGTGTAATAACCACTGGCTATATTTATAGTTAAAGATTTTCATCAGAGCTCATTCCATTCTCAGATTACATATCTGTTTGAAATAATGGAAATATGCAGCTCCACATATGTTTGTGGCATTTTCACGCCATAGCATTAGCATTAAAACAAGAATAACCCAAGTCCAAGTTCCATTATTTTCTATGGTAATCTTAAGCTACAAGTTACTAAAACACTAAACATAATACACAGAAAACAACACATGCTAACCCAGCTTACACTTGCAAAGTGCAACTTAATACAATATAATGACACGTGGGACTTTCTGATTGGAAAGCCTGTTATCTCCAAATTAGTGTGGAGAGTGATAATCAATAGTCACATGTACAGACTACAGGAGAATGCTGTAGAATAAACAACCATTAGATAGAACTATAATTACCAATGAGTAAAACTCATTGTTTAGGTTATTCACAAGGGAAGTAGCGGATATAGAGCAATGTAAGAAATTGACTTCTGCTATTTTTACAAACACCGTTACTTAAAGTTGGTTGTCTTGATATGGACTTAGAGCATTAAAATACCACATGCAGTATAGTAGGCATTTGGATATCAGGATTTGACTGTATGTTAGTTCCACATTTTGGAACAACTAAGACATATCTGTGTTTTTATATGAAGTTATGCTAACCAGTCCAAATACTTGAATATGCTACCCCCCCCTTCTTTTAAGTCTTGATTGGGTCTCTATATAGGTCTCAATATACAAGAAACAATCATTTACATTATAATTGTTCACAGAATAAAATAAAAGTTTAGGCTGTTCTCAAAAAAGAGGTTGGAGATTTAATTGGAGGTAAATATTTTCACTTATTACATATTTTAGATAAACATTTCATATAGAGGAGTTAGTAATTTGGACAGTAGATTGGAGTATTAAATTTCCTTATATGTTATAGCAAGAATTGGTATTAGGAGTTATTATGTTTATTATAATAATAATAATAATAATAATAATTATAATTATAATTATAATTATAATTATTATTATTAG
>JAUZST010006622.1:0-14715 GCA_034779995.1 Parotocinclus haroldoi
CAATTCTTAGTGATTAGGGAGTAGTGAGTAGGGAGTAAGGTGTAATTTCAGACACAGCCGAACCTGTAGTTATATTAATTTATAATTTCAACTGCACATTTTGTACGTTTATGAACTAATCTCAAATCCCAGCCCGTTTATATAACTCTCTGCCACAACGTACGCGATGGGGATTCGTTTAAATTGTGTAACGACGTAGTGCACTCTGTAGTTCGTAGGGAACCTAGAGTATTTGGGACACCGCACGTGCCAGGGCCGGGCGTCATGTGTGACGTCTTTCACTCTGAGCCTTTGGATTGGCTGTTGCTCTCTGAGGTGGCCTCCTGACGTCTTTTCGTGGTTGAGTGCGCCTGCGCGGAAATTCCGCTAACCGTCGTCCTACAGCGAGCAGTGTGGATGTGCGTGAGACAAAAATCCTCTCTCTCACGCGAACGGCGTCGCGAGCGGTTTGTGTGACAGAAATGAAAGATTAATGTCAGCCAGAGAGCCGCTGTTGTGACCGAGCTCACGTTTAAATGCCCCCGAGCGGAGCGGACTGAGAGGCGCTAAGGAGAAGCAGCGAGGAAAACCAACCAACCAAAGGCGAAAAACTTCAGCTCGGTCTCCGCGTTCGGACAGGTGAGCCGCTTTGAACCGTTGACCAACCGTCGCGAGCTCAGCTTCTGCCTTCCTGCTTAACCTTAACACCGTGCTCATGGGGTCCGCGTTTGTGTTTTTGCAACGTTTCCGAAACAATAGGCCCGGAGATACGAGGCCGGTCAATGGGATGCTGTCACCTTACTAGGATGTACGGTGTATCGAATAAGTGACATTGCGATACCGGCATGTTTCGCGATATTTAGGGTTAGCTTCACGCTCCCGTGTCACGGTGACACTGTCAACACTTGTTCTCTTGTCACTCATTCAGCCGCTGTACCCAATACAGGTGTACAGTGATAAAGTTTTTAAGGTTATTTAACCCACCTAATCCATATATTGGCTTACCGCATGTTGGGGAGGGAAAGATTATAAACCTGACTATACTTTGAATTGAATCGCATGAATGTCAGATGACTTTAACAAAACACTTTTTCTTTTGCAGCCGCATTTGCAAGTGTGGACATTTGATCTTCCTGTTAGCTTTAACAGCGCTGAGACCGGTTTTTTTTTCTCCAGTTATAAGTGTTTATTTCTATTCGTTCCAGCTCTCGGTGTTGCTACGATAAAAAACGCTTATGGTTTCTGTCATATGGTAAGGTTGGGTCAGCAACAGAGAATGCATGGTCACAAGTGTGTTTTTACCTTAATGTGTTTTGTTTGGCCAGATTCTGGAAAAGACACCTCAGGTTATCACTGGTACCACATTAGGGCAAAAAAAGTCTGATCTGAACCACATTAAGCTAAAAAATCTGATCCAAGTCACATTAAGGTAAAAAAAAAAATCAGTTCTGATTCACATAAAAAATCAGATCTGAATCACATTAAAGTAAAAAAAAAATATGATCTGAATCACATTAAAGTAAAAAAAAAATATGATCTGAATCACATTAAAGTAAAAAAAAATATGATCTGAATCACATTAAAGTAAAAAAAATCAGATCTGAATCACTTTAAAGTAAAAAAAAAATCAGATCTGAATCACATTAAAGTAAAAAAAAATCAGATCTGAATCACATTAAAGTAAAAAAAAAAAATCAGATCTGAATCACATTAAAATAAAAAAAATCAGATCTGAATCACATTAAAGTAAAAACAATCTGATCTGAATCACATTAAAGTAAAAAAAAAATATGATCTGAATCACATTAAAGTAAAAAAAATCAGATCTGAGTCACATTAAAGTAAAAAAAAAAATCAGATCTGAATCACATTAAAGTAAAAAAAAAAATCAGATCTGAATCACATTAAAGTAAAAAAAAAAATCAGATCTGAGTCGCATTAAAGTAAAAAAAAACAACAAAAAACCCAAAATGAGATCTGAGTCACATTCCATATTGTGGAAAAGACCGCTCAGGTTATCTCTGATATACTGGATACTTACTGAGCGGCTAAATAAAACAATTATTATCCTAAAAAATTATTATTAGGATTAGTCACAGCTTGGTTTTGTGTTTTCTTCTTCAGATATTCTCTGCTAACGTTAGCAGACGTGTTCATGTCCGTATGAGTTAACCTTTAAAAGCTTTACCCTCACTGTAATGTTTTAACCGATGTCTCAGCTTTCTGAGGAGGTGTCGGCGTCCTGACAGAGTAACGTATCTGACACGTGAGCTGACCCGTTAACCGTTAATTACCCTGCGATTAGTGTCGATTTGGTAAATCACTCTACTGTTTAACTCTGCACGGTCACACTCAAAGCTCACCTGGCACATCACTAGTGAATAAGAGTGAAAATGCGTCTGAGCACGGTTATAATGAGATAATTGGAGGCTTTCGACTGGACAATTACAGACAGAATATGGTAATAATCACAAGAAGTCGATGTGCTGCTTTGTAAAGAAAAGAACTTGAGGTTCTTGGTGTCTGTGAACCGGGCGAACGCTGCTCAGCATTCAGTCTCATCGTGTTTAATCATACTTTGTGTTTGATAAAACCTTCTGCAAGCGTTTCATTACAGCTGCCGTGCTACGACAGCTCGTGTATCTGATAAGGCCGTGGTTCCCTGATGGTCTGGGTTCTGGTCCCTCTTGGGGGAGTCGTCAAACATTACAGGGGTCACACAGGGCTTCGTCTGTTCCGTGGTGTTTCCGCTGGAGTTTTTCAAAATACTGCAAAATCGAAGATGTTTAATAATACATGACACACTCAATGGAAATATATATATATAAAATAACGTTACAAGGTATTTAATAACCGTGTGCTTGATTTTTAATTAAAAAGGTCCCGGGTTCGATCCCAGGGTGGAGCGGCCTCTGTGCTTTCTGTATGGAGTCTGCATGCCCTCCCCATGTCTGCGTGGGCTTGGCGATGTTGGATCCCTAATTTCCGACCAATAAACTTTTAAACGTTTAAATTGTTAATTCACTGTCACTTTTAAGGTAAAAACATCTGATCTGGGTCACTTTAAGGCAAACAAAATCCGATCCGAGTCACACCAAGGCAAAACTTAAACGGTTAACGCTTTGTTTTCCGGTCCGAGTGCCTAGGCGTCCACGGTCGCCTTATTTCCAAGTTCTTGTACGTCTGTGATCTGTTTTGTTTGTGTGTGCCTCTTTTCTTCGTCGTTAAAAGATCACAGTGCGTGCTTTTAATTGTCGTACCATTTAAGCCCGGGTGTAGCAGCAGTAGTGATGAACGAGTACCGTCTCGCCTATATGTGGCCTGAGTGGGGTGGGGGTGGGGGTGGGCGCACTTGTAGCCTTATACTAACTGGTAAAATGCTCTTTAATAAGGCATTAATAAAGGACAATTTGAGCAGGTTCTGTGCGCTACAAAGCTAAAGCTAGAGGGAGAATCGCGGTTTGGATGGAGAGTTACACACTTGTAGTCGCTGTATCACATGTTCCTACTGCTCAGGTTCAACGGAAGAATGAAGAAGAATTAAAGGGAAGAGCTTGTAAGGAAATGCTTGTCCCGGTCTAGTGATCTTATATGTTTAGGCAGCAGCTGGCCAGCTGTTTTCAAGGTGCTACACAACGGTTCTTAAATAGCCCCTTACGTCTGCTTTGGTCACTTTAGCCACTTCAGTCTAAAGAGCCTGTTTTTGTGACTTTTTTATGTCGATGACAAAGCTTTACATAATCTGTGCCTATGAAAAGCGCAAGGTCTGCCGTTTGATGTTGTTTCCTTCTACTTCACGCACTAATTTTAGGTATTAAACCAAACCATGGTGGTAGTTTATATGTACGGGACTCTGGAGGCAGAGACACTGACCAGGAAAACTGGGATAAAAAAGCAAAATGTTTTATTGAGTAGAAAAGAATGTAGTTAATTATACGCTATACAAACACAACAGCGACTAACGACAGCGGCTGTGCTGCGAGTCCCCCAGAGGCCCTGATTCTTATGCGCTTTCTGTTCAGAGCACCAGTGCTTTCTCAAACATTCCTGGTTAGATCCCTGTTGGATCCCTGCTCCTCCTGGTCCGGGATGTAGGGCAGGGTCTGGACCATAACCTGGAGTTTGTTGGGCACAGGCACGAGTGTGCCTGGGACAGGGCGCCGGTACACTTTCTAATGTGTGGTTAGGGATCCAGGACGTTCTCTAACATGGTGTGATTTCAGTGGGGGTTTGGATGCGAATCGTTTCTGTAATTTTGCCTTTGATGATAATCCTAACGACGATACCCGTACCGAAACCGCCTCACAACCGCCTCACTAATCTTAAACCAACATTTTAAGGGTAAAAAAAAACAACCTCACACACGCATTTAGAAAATTTACATAACTTTTTTTATACGTAAATCGGAAGTTTTTGTCTCATGCTTTTGAGAATTGATGAATGAGTACTTGATTACAAAATCGTACAAAGTAAGGGTAGTACTGCCGTCTCGAAAATATACTTTATATACACTCCTTACAAAAGTTAGAGGATATTTTAAATGAATATGAAGCAGTTAAAAAAAAAAAAAGGCGAAAGACCCCAACGTGTGCATCTCGTCAACAACAAGGAATCGAGATGATGGACTAGCTGAATCCCTCTGAACATGCTTTGGATGTGCGGGGAAAGACTTCTGGCAAACCGTCCAATGCCTCCCGTAGCACTTCTTGAGCTGGAAATTGCTTTATGACCGTCTTGGGTGACCAGACACCCTTCTGAACAGTCAATGTGGGGCACTCTCTTCCAGTTTGACATATTTCGTAACATCATCTTCCACTTAATCCGCACGTGGGCCAGTGGGTGTCCTTTGAAACTTTGGGCGCAAGTGCAGGAACAACCCTGTAGTTGCGCCGCTATGGTGAAATCGGTCTTCAGATGCAGCCTCCAAAGGATGGGAGATCAGACTGAGGTTCGAGTTCGGTTGGTACATTCCGGTCCGGCTCAGGACATCCCTCCTGATGCTGTAAGAGTGAGCCTTGTCGTTCGCGCCACGTCCTTGCATCCCATCCAGGGTCCCCTTACTTCTGCAACCTGTGTTCTCCAGGGATAGGGACCAAACCCCGACCAGGAGGCCCGGGAACTAATGTCAGCAATTCCATCCAAAGTTATGGTTATATTGTGAAATGTTCTGTGGCGTGTTACGGCTTGTCTGAGGTGATATAACCGGTTGTATGACTCGTTATCTCAGTGGTTATACAATTAATAGATGGGGTGGAAATTTCACAGGCTCGATTCCTCTTCCTTTTCCCACAACCATTTTCAAATTCAATTCGCCTGAGGTGTAGCGGTTTAATTAATTGTCACCTTCTGGAGCAAACAACTTGCACCCACGTAGTGAATAAACGAACCCGGTAACATTTTGTACCCTCGGATTGTTTTGTCTGGTCACCTTAAGCAACCGAAAACCACACCTTTTTGTCCTCACCGACAGTCTCAGGTAAGCGCATACATTTGTGCACCTGTATACGTCTCTACGTATAAGCCCCTGTGAAACGAGAAATCCAGGACCAGAATTGCTCTGCATCATTCACAGCTCCTTTGGATTTGCCCGGACACACCCAGGTATTTGTTTGTGGGATTTGTGGTAAATGTAATAAACGAGTGCCGCCCTGTCCATTACCCAACGTGTACCCAACACTTTTTTTTGAATGGCTCAACAGGAGCCGATGAATGAGAGTTGTGTTGCTGTGAAATTCTCTTGCTGTTTTGCCCATAAACGGATCAGATCGTCTTTTTAGGTAACCCATCAGCTTTTGTTTACGCCTGAACCTTCTTGGAAATTTCTCAGTTATCGAACTTGCTCTTATGCCAGTAAGTTAAGTCTTTCTTAATAACCCAGGTTCTTCGTCTCAGGTTTGCGTTGCGATTTGATGATCTTTCCTTGTCTGAACAATTCCTGAATGCTTGTGCGTTGAAAAGTTGCATTGAAAAGGTTGAAACGTTTTGCTGAGGACGTAGGATTACCGTAGAGCTATAGAGTCTGAGGACAGGGATGTTTGTAATGGCGATGATGGGTGTTACACAGAATTGTGTTACTCAACATTTCCATATCTAAATGTTTGTTTAATCCAAATTCCATGAACATTAACCCTTAACTGGGGGAGGTCTGAGGTTAGTTTGGCCGTTTTTGCAATTGTTTTCTCTTACATCTCTTAAATATTCACACTCCATACTGACATAAGTATTATGTTCTGGTCTGTTTAAATAAACGTTAATGAAAATAGTAATAAGCTCTTTATATATAAACGCATAGTTTATAGGAGAAGTGACTGGCACAAACTCTAATCATAAATACTTCAGATAAAAAAAAAATCTGTTTATTGAGGACTTAACAAGAAACAACAAATATATGTATACATTTCGAGAAGTTGTCCATTTCAACCTTTAATAACATAAACCCCCAGACAAACAAATACATCACTTATACTAAATGAATAAACACATACATCAGAGTACAACATTTAAATGAGTAACTAAGATAACTGTATATTGAAAGAAACAATAATAATCAAAGAATTATAAACAAAAGTAAATGAATAAAAAAAAAAATCAAGCCTCCTCCTCCCTTACTCTCTCGACCGCTAGAGATCCGTATGATAAATACAGTCGAATCCGGTTAATGGGAGCAGCCGCTTATTTGGACCGAATCCTAAAGTACTGAAACAAATCCTATTATATACGTTTGATTTTATTCTCTTATTTGGACCAAAGAACGTGAAAGAAAAATAAGCCACGAGTCGCCACCAAGCGGATACAAGGCGGATCAGCGATTTATGGGAGGAAGTTGTGTTGACAAGAGCAAACCCAGCGGGAGGTGACCACGCCCACCACTTTGTTGATTTTGTTCGAGTGCAGTCCGTCAAGAGAAGGAATCAGATCCCACTGGATAAGTTCTTCAAACGTTGTACTGGAATTGAGTAAGAACTTGTTATTTACAGTATTATTACTTCGCATGCTGAGTATCTATACTTTGTGTTGGAGATCGTTTCCAAATGCAAATTTATTTTCCAATGAACAAAGTTGCTAAGCAACAGTAGTTGTCCTGTAACATAGGGCATGTTCGATTAATCGTACCAGCCGGTTGTTAGGACCAAAATCATCCCGCCCCGATGTGGCCCCGTTAGCCGGATTCGACTGTATATTGTATGTATTTACATATACACAGCGGACCATATACACACACACACACACACACACACACACACACACACACACACACACACACACACACACACACACTTAAACACCACACACTTACAGTATTTCATATTGTGCAATATTTTCCCTTACCCCTGTGCAATACAATCTTAAGAATTCTTAATTTTTATTATTCATACTCGTACAGTTTTTGTCTTTTTTTTTTTTTTACTGAGTTCCTTGCTATCCCTTGCTGCTGAAACACAGTGAATTTACCCACTATGGGACTAATAAAGGATTATCTTATCTTATCTTAATTAGTTATTATATGCAGCGTTACCAACACCCCTTGCATCATGAGTTTTGCAGATGTTGCACGTTGGCATCAAACTTATAATAATAATAATAATAATACATTTAATCTGTAATGCACTTTACATTTGAAACAAACCTCAAGTGCTACAGAGTAAAACTTGTACTTGTCACTGACCGATGTTCTTTATCTTCCACTTAATCCACACGGGGTCGAGGGCCAGCCGGTGCCCACCTGGTAACTTTGGCCGCAAGGGCAGGAACAACCCTAGACAGGATGCCAATCTATTGTAGGGCACACACACACACACACACACACACACACGGAGTCACACACTAAGGGCCACTTTAGAGACACCAATTAACCTAAGACACATGTCTTTGGACTGTGGAAATCGGAGTACCCGGAGTAAACCCACGCAGACCCAGGACCCAAGCCGCTCCACCCTGGGATCGAACCCGGGACCTTCTTGCTGTGAGGCAGCGGTGCCGCCCCACCGAGCCCCCCGTGACGCCCCACCGACTGATGTGTATAAAAAATCTTGGATCAGCTTAATTAGCTTTCCCGATACCCGATCCAGGGAGTTTAGTTAATCTCGGGACCGATATCCGATCCTAAAATCGGGTCGGTGCGTACCTAAATTCTAGACCTTAATCTGATCTTAAATGACCACTTGAATATTAACGTAACTGCAGGAATCCTGTTCTGATCAGATTATTAAGTACATGTAAAAGCACCTCTGTGTTTTTATTTCCTGGCTTATGGTGGAACACTGACCTGTGTGCTGCAGTGGGAATTAGGAAACGTAAGCATTTAAAAAAAAAAATAAAAGTCAAACAGCTGAGCACATGCAATGCGGAGCTCTCTTAAGGAGGAAGTGTCTCCAGCTGTGACTTTAGCCTCGGAGAGCCTGACCGCAGCCGGCCGGTTCAGTGGAGCTCTGACTCACTGGAGTTGGAAAGAAGACGGAAATAAAAGCTGCCCAAGTTAAACATTACTGCCATTAATCTTTATTTCGTCTGGAAGACGGTGTCTCTTCGAGTCCTGCAGTTTCAGTCAAACATTTACGCAACTTGTTAAAAGCAAATGTGGCTTATTTAACCCTTCGAGGACCAAGGGACATATTTGTCCCTTTCAGGTCCCTTTCAATCGCACTTGGCGTCCGTTTAAAAGTACGGGCCGAATCCCGAATGTCCCTTGGTCCTCAAAGGGCTATGCCGTGACCAATCTTTGTACATTTTATATTCTGCTCAGTTACTTAACTAATCTAAACATGATCAAGCTCCCACTGCCACCGGCTCTCGTGCACAGTTTGGACATGTCTTGAGTTTCGAAGGCTGTGTTCAGCTCGCGTTTGAGCGTCACGGTTTTGTCCTGAACAGCTGGAAAACGCACGTCAGCTGACCCCGGTTCAAGCCGCTGCTGCACGTGGTTCTGGATTTCAAAACAGATCAGACCTGAAGCATCTTTTTACGTCGCGATGATGATCTTGCGTTTCTCGCTGGCTAATCCTCCTTTCCGCCGATCTTCATTTTGTAATCTTTGTTGGCTTCTCCATGGCAGACCTTTCCTGATCAAGCTTTGTTGATCAACTCGGGTATCCCGATGAAGCTTGCTGCTGCTGCTACAGCCCCAGCGTAAGGAGAGCTCACACTAAACTCTCACCGCTGTAGCCCACAGTGCTTTAAATTCACTGTATACATATTTCCTAATAAACAAACGGGGATATAATCATGTAGAGTTATTATACTATTAATAAAACAACAAATCGAATGGTGGCCTAAGACTTTTGAAGGATTCGGGGAGGCTTTATTGTCATTCTCATCACATGTGGTTCATGAGGTGGAACAAACTTTTGGTCCCAGTTACACCCAATAAGAACACATGTGCACAGTGCAGCTGTGAAATAAACTTTCACATAACCACACAAAATGTTTGGTCTCCGTAACTTGTGACGTTGTGAATAAATCGTAAGACGTACCGGTGCTGATTGAATCGCTGCTGAGTTTTCAGAAGTCACGCGCATTCCTGATTTTCCGGTTACGAGGTCACGAGTGAAGCCGTGAGTCAGGGTGGAACAAACTGGACGTTCACCGTAGAACAAATGCTGATGGATTGTTTTTTTTTGTTTGTTTTTTTTCCCCCACCCACCCTCCATTCACAGCCAGAGAAGCTTGTGGGTCAAACGACGCATTAAAGGTTATCATTCGTCCAGCGAGCCTTTGTCTTTCGTCCGCCTTAGTGCGTCTTTGTTGTTCAGCTTTAAAGCAGATTTTGCTTTAATGAACGATCATTTGGTGGACGTTTGTACGTACCGCATTCCGAAAAGATCAGCCAATAGTACAGTCACGCTTGTAAACACTTTGTTGAAGGAGATCTGTTCGGTTCGATTTGGCATGCAGCACAGATTCCAAAAAAAGTTGGGACACTAAACAAGCTGTGAATAAAAACTGAGTGCAATGATGCGGAGGTGCCGACATGTAATATTTTATTCAGAATAGAACACAAATCACAGATCAAAAGTTTAAACGGAGGGAAAAATATGTTGTTTCCAAATTGGCCATGGCGTCAACAAATCCACTTTATAGACACCAATTAACCTAACACGCATGTCTTTGGACTATGGGAGGAAACCGGAGTAAACCCACGCAGACACGGGGAATATAACGGGCGAAGAAACAGACACTTGTATGTTGAACCAGGAGGGGTGTGTGTGTGTGTTTGTGTGAGTTTCTGAATCATTGTCTGTGCAGAATGACTGGAATGCGATTCAACCTCTTTTGGCTTAGTGCAGCTGCACCTCCGCCCTACTCCTGTCAATACAAACGGGAACATATTAAAACCAGTACGGGCTTCCTTTCAGGGTATTCTGAGTACACGTTTATTACATAT
Source organism: Parotocinclus haroldoi (assembly GCA_034779995.1). Lineage (NCBI taxonomy): Eukaryota > Metazoa > Chordata > Actinopteri > Siluriformes > Loricariidae > Parotocinclus > Parotocinclus haroldoi. The sequence goes on from JAUZST010006622.1 coordinate 10,361, forward strand.
CAGGGGTGGGAATCTCTGGGCACCTCACGATTCGATTCGATTGCGATTCAGATTCGTTTTTGTCTATATGGAGTTTTGTTTTCTTTACCACGTTAAAATACCAAAAAAAAACCAAAACAAAACAAAACAAAAAAATCCCCCGTAACCAGAAATGTACATTTTGTAATAAAAACCGGTTTGTAAACAGAGCATTTCTGTTTGTAATCGTCCATTTCGAGTTTAGTATTCTTGAAGTTTTTCGTTTTTCGCTTTCTCTGCGTCTTTTCTCCGTTGCGCTCCTCTCTTCGTCTCGCTTTCGCTTCAAAAAGTTGAGCAGTTTAGCAGTCTGACTCTGAGCCTCATTATTAAAAGGCATCATCGTTAAAACTAGCCGGGATGAGAAAACATAAACACACATAAACACACATAAACACACAGCTTCCCTTGATTTATCACAGACCATTTTCCAATCGGGTAAAAGAGTGGCGTTACTGTTACTGACGTAGCGGCCTCTGTAGAATGAGCTGGTGGGTGGTAGATGGTGGTAGATCCCGCCCCCTCGTCAAAACGGGTCTAGAAGTCAAAAGCGAGAAACTTTTTCAAGCGAAAGCGAGACTGCGAGAAGCGCAACGGAGAAAAGGCGCAAAGAAAGCGAAAAACGGAAACTAAAAGAATATTAAACTCAGAATAGACGTTTGAGCTCAGTTAGTGAGAGCTAATGTTTACGTTCTTGTATAAGAACAGAAGCTGGTCTGCACGATCAGATACAAGTGTGGCTCGATGATCGATTTTTGACATTTGTTAATCGATTCCGAATCGTTACCCCTAGTTACATTTGAACTGAGCTTCATGATTCCCAATTCAGCAACTCAGGTTCCAAGTGGCGCTAACTCAGTGAAGCTCTCGGCTGTTTTAGTCGTCTTTATCTTCATTTTTAATCTACAATACTGCATTCTTAGTGTAAATAAGTCTCCATGAGTACTAGAAAGGGTTGTATTGACTGCGATTTGAAAGGGAAACGGGAGCTTGATGCTCTAGATTACAGGTTGAGTTCACCAGTAGAGTAAGTGTTTTGCTTTTACTTTTCTTTTTCAGTCCACTGCTCGCTAAATAAATGAGCTTTGTGAGCACTTTATTATAAGATAAGCTTCGGGTTAATGATTCTGGCCACCTGTGGGTTCATGCAAGTGTTACGATATGAGAAGTTTAACTTATTACTTCAAGTTCAAATGGTTTTATTGCCATTTCAACCGCATACATAAATGCACAGTACACAGTGAAACGAAACAACGTCCCTCCAGGACCAAGGTGCTACACAGACCAGTAAACTACACAACAGAAAGTGCACGTGTTCGGTAGCACGTGCAATAACGCAAGACGCTGTTACGAAGTATAGACTGCTGTGCCAAACACTCGCTGGACTCTTTGCTTCATGATGCATTTAGCTTACGATCGAGTTATCCGAACGTTTGCCCATCATAAATACAGCCTCATTAATGCACAGAATGCCCTGGATTTTCTGGGGGTCTGGAACAGATTCATTCAGTTTAAATAATTCCGTGCGGGAAACGTTTGCTCCTCCGTCAGATGCTGGTGTCACGGGATGCCGTCCGTTGGCTGGTCCGCTAAACGTGATTGGAAGCGGGCGCCGAACACAGAGCTGTAAATTTCAGTGCGACGGAGCTGGAGAACAATCAAGGATCCAGTTCGTGACTGTCACTTTGATCTGCCGCCAAAAGTGCCGCCTGCTCAAATGTGGGATTGTTAAAGTGTGAGATAGTTCTCGTCTACTCTTCATGGTCAGGAGGTAGTTGGTTTTACTGGGAGCCCACACGAACAGACTGACTGTAGGAAGACCGGTTTTTGTTTGGGCTCCAGTAACGCGAAAGCTTTCAAATATATTTGTTTGGGGTTCACCTTGAATGCAAATGCTGATGTGGGTGAAGCCTGTGGGTGAAGTGCAGCCCCCAAATTTTCCCCAACGTGTATGTTTTTTAATGCCTGCTGTAAACAATTATTCGGTCATATTCATATTCTTACTAGATTGAAATCAGACTCAGCTTGGACTCACAGACTGTCACATTCTCAGCCGCTCGACCTGGACTTATCCTGCTGACTTGGGAATCGATTTCAATCTAAAAGCTGCTGATTTTAAAACATTACTAGATAAATATCAGACTCAACTTGAGCCTAATTCTCAGACGTGACCCCGAACATCAACCTTGGCCTCAACTATTACGTGAGCCTTTAGCTTTACCTTTAGCTTTAGCTAATATTTAAGAGCTGACCTCCACTCGACCTTGAATTTTTGTTCAGTCTGGACTTAAAGAGATTTAGCTTGGACTCTTGGATCTGTGGACTTGAAACTGAACCGGATCTTGGGACTCAAAGTGGACTTACTACTGACCGTGACCCTATTCCCATTTGTGACTTGACCTCCACTCAGGACTGAAGACGCAAGAATCGGCCTGGAATTAAACTACTTGACCTGACCTTAATGTCAGACTCAACTTGGACTCAAGAAGGACTCGACCTCAGACCCAGAGGGCCCAGGGTTCGATTCCTACCTCTGCCAAGCTGATACAGTCGGGTCCTTAACCTATTACTGCTTGGATTGTAAGTCGCTCTGGATAAGGTGCGTCTGCTAAATGCCGTAAATGTAACCCGACTTTAAACCCAGCTTGAAACTCGGCCTGAAATTGGGACTCAACCAGGACCTGAGTTTCAACATGAACCTGAAATGTGCTGACTTGGGAATTAAATTATTCCTGAGAGCTGCTGACCTGGACTTGACTGATGTCTTGAGACTCGTCCAAGGCTTCTCAAGGCTCAGCTTGGACTCAAGAGCCGAGCTACGACTCGACCTCGTCTTCAGATCTGCTTTTAAATGATTTTGATCTAGACTTGAGACTCGATCTGGACTTAAGGGCTGGAGACTGGACTGGACGCTAAGGCTAACTAAAGGGTGGGAATTATAACGATGCCTGATCGTATCGCGATCAATTCTGTTGGCATAATAGACAGTATTTCTGAGGATACTGAGTATATCATCAGTGCATGTTTCATTATAAAGAGGGTAAAAAGTGCAGCACATTTGACATAGAGATCACTTTTCGATTAAGGGATAATGTTTGCATGTTCTTTTTTAAGAATCTGTCGCTACTGATACTGAAATTTGTGATATAATATTTTTGCCCGATCGCCCACGCCTACTAACTCCTACAGTTGTGCCAGCAGCTCTTTTAATGAACGACGTTACATTCCCGGTAAATAAATCTCTCCGTCTCTATACAGAATCACTGTCATTACCGTGGTTACGTGGAGGACATGGAGGGCTCTGTAGCTGCTCTGAGCCTTTGTTCTGGCTTAAGGTGAGAGAACGTTTTATTTCGAACAAGAGTGACATCATAGTGACTCGACATTGAGTCATATGAAACACGAACGTGTCCTGAGTAGCGTTGTCAGAGAAAACAAAGCTGATTTGTTCGTACGATGAGCAGAACCTGTTCTTCTTGTCTGACCGGTGATTTTCGTTTCTCAGAGGTTTGATCCGAACGCAAAACGCCAGCTTTGGCATCGAACCTTTGGAGGGCTCGTTGAACAACGAACACCTCGTGTATCGTCTGGAGGACGTCAAGGTGGCTCCTTTTACCTGTGGCACGCCCCGTTACGGTCCCCATGGCGATCAGGCTTCACCCGGGCACCTGGAGGATGAGCACGCCCACGATGTCATACCCGGGCAACCTACAAGTCACCTGATCAGAGTCGGTGTTTGAGAAGAGTGCTGTTTTTATAAGCAGTGTGTTTTTAGTCCAGCGTGACGCGTGACGCCCTGCTGTCTTTCTCGGTGCAGAATAAGAGGGCGGTGCTGCCGGAGACGCACTACGTAGAGCTGGTGCTGGTGGTGGATAACGAGAGAGTAAGTCCCGGCCTTGGTTTCCAGTGTATGAGTAGGATTTGTAAGACGATGAAGCGGATCACTTTTCACCGAACTGGGCTCGGAAGGTGTCAGACAGGCTGCTGGTGGGACAGGTCTGATTACAGACTCAGCAGTCCTAAACCACTGTGCCGAGCACAGGCACACATTAAAGAGCTAGACTGAATAGTATTGAGATCCAGCCCGTATAGATCTGGGGCTATTGAGGCAGTTTATAGAAAACATTTCAAATGTGAGCATGCAAGGGTCTTTAATTAAGACCTGTTCATTTGTTTTTATTTTGGACACATGAATGCACACAAACACATAGCAAATCTCTGGGGATTCCGGTTAACGGGGCCACATCGGGACAATAACCGGCCGGTCCGATTAATCGAACATGCCCTATGTTACAGGACGGGACGTGCTATAATTTATATAACATATTAAATGTTTATTA
>JAUZST010006623.1:2500-14713 GCA_034779995.1 Parotocinclus haroldoi
AATTAACCTAACATGCATGCCTTTGGAGAGAAACCATAGAAAACAAATGCAAACTCCACACAGAATGTACACAGGCCTCTCCATCTGGGGCTTGAACCCAATACCTTCTCACTGTGAGGCAACAGTGCATCCTGCTGAGCTTACAAGTGTACATTTATTAAAAACAGTAAATAAAATCTAAAATGGATGTAAACAGCACAAAGTGTACTGCTCTAATACGCACAATTCTACTTATTTCCAAATTACTGAGCTGTCAAGATATGAATCAGGTGTGGCAGTGTAGGCAAGTCAACACATTTTATAGAGTGTGTCGGTATGGACTGAGGTGAACAGCACATAGTTACATGAGTCATTTTGTGTGCTACTGTCAGTGACTCATCGGAAGCAGTTCACCTTATACAATACAAAAAAATGCATGCTGTACAAGTGTTCAAATTCTTTTTGCATTTTGTATTCCTATTGAGCTCCTCTAGTTCTTCACTATTTTCTGAAATATTTGAAATTCAGAAACTGTTTATATAAAGATGCAATGCCTGTGAATGTGCAAGTGAGTGCTAATGTATATTTATTATATTACAAGTCTAGCAAAAACATGAAAATCCTTTATGCATTGTCGTGAGGTAAAACATGCATTTATCTCCAGGCTTGCATGGGTGCATGTCACAACATATGGATAAATGCGTGCACTTGTAAGTGTGCAATCTGTCTATGGATGTGAATAGTGTGTAAATGAGCATGTGTGGGTGTGTGTATGAAAGACAGTTGTTGTTTATGTAAAGGTAGTGCAGTGCATGCTTGGTAATTATAGAGTAGAAGAGTATGAGATTAGTGTTGGCAGCTAGGAAAGCGAAGACAGAATTCACCAGACTTCCTTCTTGAAATGTATCTCCAGTTTCCTTCCCCTCTGCTGCATCCTAACAGCATTTTTTTTTTTACAAAAAACAGAAAGTAAATCATGTTTGCTTTATAAGACAACTAGAAATAATGAAAAATACTGTAATGTATGGAATTACCTGCATATGTACATCTGTTACTGAAAATAATAATTGGCCAATCTTCATCAAATCACAATAGATGCAACTATATAACAAACAATCAATTCTACTCTTTAGAATTTTGAATACTCATAAATGATTCACCATTTTATCTGGAAACAGTCTTATCACTACATTTAATAACTGGAAGAACCTCCTTTGCTAGTAATATCATTTCCTGAAACTGCTCGGTAACCTTGCCCTATGGTACGGAGGATAGTTAGTAATTCTTGCCTAAACAGCCAGGTCATGCCATTTCATATAAAAACAATCTGAATTTTGTTGTTGCTTTTTTAATCGTCACATTTTAACTCTGATATTCCTGGTTATCGTGGGTTGTGTGAAGTTCTTAATGAGATGCCATTTCGGCACATGGCTGGAAAGGAGTTGCTGTTGCAGCATTGGGCGACGGTCAACTAAACCACTGACAGCTCCTTCCAGACTTGACCAGTCATATCTGTATGTGGAGCCTTGTCCTGTTGGATGGGACTGCTGAGACTCAAACCTGAGTGCTGCTGTTGTTGATATACTGATTTGCTCATTATCATCCTTTTCTTCTGGAATAATCTAAGATTTGCGTGATGAATCACTATCCTGACAGTCCTATGTACACTTTATTAATGCACTTTTTGATTTGTCGTTCCATCAGTGAGTGCAATCTCTTCATGCTCTGAGGTAGCCCAGCACCCCCAGTGTACGGTGATACCACCACCATGCTTTACAATTCAAATTAGTTTCATACATACATTTATACAAAAGTCCAATTCCTGTTCAAAGAGCAGATATTAGCGATATTCTTCATTTACCACAATTTTCTGTCTATATGTCAACATGTACATGGTCACCATTCTCTTTAAATCCCAGCAGATAAGCAGTATAATATTATTTAGATATTTTATATTATACTTCATATTGTTTAATATTAAACATTTTTTTACCTAGTCATCATGTCAGAGACTCAAGGATGAAACAGACAGCTTTTATATCACAGACAATGGGACTGCATATGAGAATAGGGAACTCTGTATTGCTAAGCATGATAAAAACTAGATGAATATTTGAGACTGTGATGAAGCTAGGTCTTTTTTATGGGTGCTTTCAGTTATCTTCATATATCATTGATTAGTACTCAGATGGGTAGAATTTGGAGTGATATCAGCCGTAGTCCATATTTTCATGACACATCATTTTTGTTTGATCCAATTCCAACATGGCTACATATAGAGTTGCTACTGGTTATTATAGCTCTTTTGCTCAAAGTAATAAAAGCACAAGTTAGCCTAGTTACTTAAAAGCCTTGATTCAAAAGCAAACCTTGATCCATGTGTGTTGTCTAATTATAGGTTGGTATCAAACATCCCTTTTATCTCCAAGAAAGCTGAACTGCAGTTTCACTGCATTGCCTTTATTTCAATGGGAATGCTTCAGATATTGGCCCCATCATAGCATTTAGCAAAATATGTTAACCATTGAATTATATCATGAGATGGTAAAAAGTGCCCCAAATCAATCTGTTCTTGATACCCTGTAATGAGAATGTGTACTTTATTTGGCAAATTTATTAAAAAAGAACTGCCTCAAATGGCAGTTGTGTTAGATAATGTTAGGATGAAAAATGCTGAAGCAAGGGGGTATGGGTGGATAGCACAGATAGAACAAATTTAAAAGGCAAAGTTGGGCTTCAGATCTGCGGTATTATCAGCTCATCTAGGACCTCTTTATGAATACAGATGTGTAGTGCAGGAGATGTTACTGTAAGCAAAATGCTAAGGAATAACAAACAATTCTGTATGGATACGGGCGTTTTTATTCAGGTACGCGCACCATGAAACAGCCCTGATTGGTTGCTGGTTTATTTTTCGCTTGGAACTGAGTGCATTTGGAGTTAAGGGGCCCATCTTGGGTGTGGCATCATGGCAGGAGTCATGCTGATATATTCTCAGTGTGTGCCTTTATCAGTTCATCTGGACCCACCACTGAGATCACTCATTTTTCTCTCTCTATTTTTAGTGCTGGATGTAATAATCATGATGATCATTCGAGAGCCCGGTGGCAGTGTATGTGTTTGTATTTGATAGTTTGTGGTTGCAGTAGGTAATGACTATGACTGATAGCATCACACACTTGGCTACGTGTGCTATATCCAGAGCCAGTTCTGCATCAGTGGCAAGGAATGGACAAAATAAGTGAGATGTTTAGCTTAGTGAATGGGCTAGCTTGCACGCTACCCTATACCTAAAATAGACAAAAGCAGGAATGAATGAGAATAGAAGATATTTATTTGTAAACAACTAAATTTCTAATATATTCATTACATATTATAATACAGAAATATTATACATATTAAAGCATAATATATTATTGTGTATTATATTAGCATGTATACTACACCCTGGAAAAAATGCAGTGTGTCACACATTTACTTTTATTTCATTGCAGACCTTATTTCATTTCATCTCTGCATATCAGGTCTGGAGGGATGGGGATAGTTTAGGTCTAGGCATTCTGACAAGATGCTGCATCATAATCACTCATGACTGATTATTTTAGTTTCACAACTACAGTACTACTCCAGTTGAAGCAAGCAATACATGTTAAAATGTTCCCTTTAATGAGTGTTAAATAATTGTTGGGTTTATAAAAAATATTGCGATCAGTGTTTTAGTGCTAACTGATCTAATATTTTTGTTATATGGATCAGAATCAGAAGATCCAGGGTTCAAATCCCACCTCTGCCACAGCTAGGTCCCTGAGCAAGGTCCTTAACCCACAATTGCTTGGATTGTAAGACTGTATTAATTGTAAGCTCTTGATAAGAGCATCTGCTAAATGCTGTAAATGTAAAACTGAGTGCGAATTTACCAGCACTTGTTACTTACATACATGCAATGTCTGCAGAACGTGGAGTCAGGAAGACATTTTATAAAATAAGGCCAAATACCCATTACAAAAGCTTGATTTTTGAATTTCTGCAGGACCCTGTGCATTGAAGTTTACAGTGTGGAGAGAATGCAGGACAGCTAAAGTCAGTGTTTTTCAGGAACAACCGGAAGTAGCATGCCAATTTGTAGGAAGAGACATGCAATTATAAATGGCAAACAAAATTAAACAAACAAACAAACAAAAAACACTGAACAGGAAAGACAATTTCTGTAATGTCTGTCTGCTGCACTCCTGCTAACTGCTTGAATAGTTTTCACCATACTTACAAGATCAAGCCTACCTAAGATGAAGAGGAGGTTTATATTTATCACCTCATGGGATTACTGCAAAGAAAAGTTCCTCAGAGACAAGTTCTTTGTCCTGCTTCTGTTCTCCCTACACACTAATGTGCGCTCAGTGATTAGATCCCATGGTTCTTATAAAAAGGTTACACAGATGTTATTAACTTTTCATATCCTCCACTCCCTCCCTAGTTTTAAAACAAGAATGTGTCTGTCCTTATGATATTTCTTCCTGCATGGCAAATCACCATTTGAAGCTCAATCTGGACAAGACTGAACTGATCTACCTCCTGATAAATGACTTCCTGACACTGGATCTCTCACTCAACAAGGTGTCAATGTTCCCCTGGCCCACACAGAAAGAAACAACCTCAATTTTTCTAACCACCTCTCACCAACTTGCAGATCTTGCACATTTGTTCTGCAAAACAGCAGAAGCATATGCAGTTTTCTCAGTACACAAATTGTTCAGATCCTCTTGCACTCTCTTATAATTTTTAGGCTTGATTACTGCAGTGTTTCGCCTTCATGCTCTATTGCTCCACTACAGAGCATTAACAAAGCTTCAGCCCATCTAATAGCCCAACTTTTCATGTCTCTCCTTTGATGATATTGCTTCACCGGTTTTCGGTTGCAGCCAGGATCAAATTTAAAATGTGCACTTACTTTTTAGGCCTCAAAAGGTTCTGTTTCATGATTTTTACATTCTTTGACTTAGAACTGCACATCTGCACACCAGCTCAGGTTTTAAGTTTCACAGTGCCTGCTACATTCTTCTCTGAGATCAGGCATTACTTACTATTATAGATCTTGATATTCCAGTGTCCTGGTTCCTCAGTGGTAAAATGAACCAGTCAGAACTGCCCAGTGTCTCTCTTCCTTCTGCAGAAGTCTGAAAAGTCAATAAATATAATTAAACAGTACATAGAATTATGCTGCTTCTGTACTTTGTACTTTTTATATCTGCTCTTTAAAAGTAATTTTGTGTACTTATCATCAGGTTCTAAGTAATTAACCTTAGTGTAGCCAACATACTGTTTGTGGCCTTACCATCAAACTGAGAACTAGCACGTTAGTCTTTTAGTAAAATTAGTTTTCTATTTTTCAGTGGTAATGAACACTCAGAGATTATCAGTCATGGCACTTTCAACATGTTTTGTAGGTAGCTCTGGATAAGAGCATCAGGCAAATGACTAAATGAAAATATAATAACACCCACATCCATAGTAACATTCTCTAAGACATGTTGACTTCACATTCCACATTCGGGCACAAATAGCATGTAATATCTTTACAAATTCTGATGAGAATCTCTTGTAGACTGTGTCTTTTGCCCTGCTGGTAGACCCATATAAGAATACTCTTCAATACGCCTGCAATTTCAGGTACACTTCACACTATAGCCTTTTATATACCCAAATGAAATCAGTTTTTTTGCCTGCCATTAAAGTCTGCTTTTAACCCATTTTCCACATGCTGAGTGATGCATTTAATGCACTGTACCATCTTTTCTTACCACCTTAAACACTAAAGGTTAAAAAAATTGTCAGGGGTCTATATTTAGTATGACATTGTTCATTATGAAATGTGAGTTGGACCTGCACTACTGAATCTGTAATTTAATAACTTTCTGTGCTGCTGATCTATGAGAAAATCTTGTCAGTCAAGCCAGTCAACTTAAGAGTAATCAATTATTTTGCCAAGGCACTCCTCATGCACCTACAATAATATACCTGTTTTTTAAATCTTATTTCTTTGTACACTCTTCTTTTAACCCTGTGACACATGTGAGCTGAAGGAAAGAGATCAAATAGAACATGTTTAAGGCAAAGTATGGCTTACCTCGTAAAGGTAAAACAGTTATGATTTTTTTTTACTTTGTGATTAATACTAATACTAAAAATATATTAAATATATCATAGTGAGAAGTGGACCCTAGCATCAGGGGATATTTTAATAAACAGCATATAAAACTCAAGGGTATCCAACATTAACTCATGTTATGCCAATACACCTCCATGGTGGATAGCTACCCCAATACAACAAATCAGAAAAATTTGGGATGGTATAAAAAATGCAAATAAAAACCCTAGCAATATTACTTATATTTGACTTTCATTTCATTGCAGACAATATGAACCCAATATATTTCATATTGTGTCTGGTCAAGTTTACTTCACTTGTTAATAAACATCCATACCTGAATTTCAGGCCTTGTGATGAAGGCTAGTAAATAGGTAAAAAATATAATTATAATGACATCATTTCAAATAAGGTGATTATAATCATGATTTGGTCCAAAAGCAGTATCCAGGAAAGGTTAAGTCTTTGAGGAGCAAAAATGGGTAGAGGATCTTCAGATTGTCAACAATGATTATAACCTCATTATAATCACTTGTTGACATCACCTGTTTGAACATGATTATTTGGTTATTTATTTAGTTTATTATTTTTGGAATGTATTGCAGGCCTGAAATGCAGGGACCAACCTTTCTGGGGTTGTATGAAAAAATCCAAATTTAATGGAATTAGTATTCGTATTAAGCAAATTAAACTTATGCATGTTTCATATGGGGCAGTGGTAAACGCTGTGACCACACAATTCCAAGATGCCCAAATCAATCCCTTTGCAGAATTTGAATGTCCTCCCTGTGTCCATGTGGGTTTTCCCCAGGTACTCTGATTTCTTACCACATTTTAAATACATGTATTGGGCTAATTCCAAAGTGACATTAAATGGATTGGCACCCTGTCTAGAGTTGTTCCCACAACCCGTGAAATTCTTTCATATTCTATATGTCCAGTGCTCTCGCCATTGCTCAGTGACATTGTCAGAAACGTTTTACCATCATTATGCATTCAAATAAGTCATACTGTAACCTTGCATGTTGTACACAGCTGCATACACATACAAGTATGTAATCTCAAAATGAGTTTGTTTTAAAAGTCCATGTCCTCTCAGCCACACCTGCTTCTGTAAAGCTTGAACATTGTTGTCATGTTACCAGGGGAACAAAGTATGAGAAAACATGCATCCTTGAGTACCGAAACTATGTCTCTGAGAAAAGCATTTCGCCTCTCATACAATTTTACATAGCATTTCTCTAGGATGTCTGATTTACTTTCAATTATTGCATTATGTTTAGATTACAAATAATTATAAATTTCCTGTTTAGAAAAAGGTTTAATCATCGACACAATTAAAAAATAGGCCTGAAAAACTGAAAACCAACAACAACATTTAGTTTTATATACAATTGCTGTTGCATCCATAATATTCTAGTCATCACTTTAGATACAGACAATGATTTTAGATTAAACAGTTTTTAATTTTAATAATTTTAAGGGCCTTAATTGGTATCTTGCTCTAGTGTTTAAAATGCTTAAAATACTTATTATATATGCAGCATTCTTTGATGCATTCACATGCTTGTGCATTCTTACAATGTGATATAGTGAAATGAGGAATGTGAACGTTTACTTTTAATAGTTTGCTTTTGTTTACCTTTGATCTGAGAATATCTACAACTTATCAAGGTAAGCTTAACACACACACTGACACACACCATTCAACATTCAACATTCAACAACATGTTCTCAGACCAGGATTATATATTACATATAGATTGCAGGGCAATATAGGGCCTGCAAAACAATATAGGACCCGGCATTATAGATAGATAGGTGAGGTGAGTAAGTGCTTGTTTGACAGCAGACCTTGTGCCACAGGTTAAAAGCTCGGCTGCTATAACACCTTGCTCTAATAAGAAGGCAGCAAACAAAAATCTGACTTCAGACTTCAGTCACAGAATGTCTCATCTGAAGACATTCCATAGCTGTCTGTACTATCTGCAGATTCAGGTACATATTGAGCTTAAGCAGAAGGTTGATAGGGGTAGGTCACTTATTTCTAGGCCCATTATATTATATCCAATCTGTCTGGGTCTTCTTCTTTTCTCTTTATATGTATCCATGTATCCATAATAATAGTAACAATAATAATAATAATAATAATAATAATAATAATAATAAGAAGAAGAAGAAGAAGAAGATGATGATGAAGAAGAAGAATGACGTCTTTATATGCTTAAAGGTGTAAATCTTGGCATCTTAAATAACACATTTTGGCATTCCTTGTGTAGCATACCCTATGTTTTATTTAACAATATGTGTGAGGTTGGGTGTTGTGAGCAGTGCCTCCACTCTACTCAAAGTTAAAATGGACTTTTCTTAGTTTCAGCACCTTGAATGTTCAATCCACCCAGAGATCTTAAAGTCACTTTCCCCACAATGATACCCCTGTGCGTGACTATTGTGCATAAGTCAGCATTACACACAAGTGTGTAATTATCTCCTTCAGTGTCTCAGCTGGTCTTCTGTTTGCCATCTGATGTGTCAGATGACAAAAAGGATAATTGAAACGCTCTATTGTTGTCTCACTACAGCTTTATTGTCGCCACTTTTCATTAGGACATAGTGTGACCTGGACTTTAGCAGATAAGCACTTATAGAATGTTCACTTTAGTGCCAAGATCACCGATCATCATTGGTAATTAGATGTTGTGTTTATATGTTGTTATATTAAGCTTGATAGTTTATTAGGATAGTCTTGGCCACTGTGCTGCAGCTCACCTTCAGGGTGCTACTTAATACTACTTATAGCCTAGGTCATCTTTATTTAGAGCAACAATTATTTTACTCAGATTCTCAGAGAGTCCTTTTCCATAAGGTGTCATGTTAAAGTTCTAGTAACAAGTATGAGAGAGTGTGAAAGCGATAACATCAAATTTAACACACCTGCTCCGCATTCATGCCCGAGGCCTTGTAATAACATTATATCGGGGAGGGAAATTGTCTAATTGGGCACAATTTGGCCATTTTCACTCAGGGGTGTACTCACTTTTGAGGCTTGTGTGTCGAGTAATTTTGAGGGCACAGCAAATTATACAAGCTGTAGACAGAATAACTTTACGTTGTTTCAAAATGACATATCTTCAGTGTTGTCTCATGAAAAGGTATAATAAAATAGGTACAAAAATATACTCACTTTATGAGACACTTATGAGAAACTGAACAATAGAAGTATATATTCTATTATACTGTTTATCACATGCACTGTTCCAAAAAAAATGTTGAAAACACATCTCAATAGGAAGTAACATGAAGAAAATCTTTCCTGATATGGATTGGGCATTGGGAACAAAAGGATGCCAATGAAATAAAAAAAATATTATTATTAAAATATGATGTAGGAGCCTAGCCCATTTAGATGAAATTCCATTGGAGCAACTCAAAATGTCACTCAGTAGTTTGTATGGCCTCTACATTCTTGTATTTATGATAGCATAAGGGCATGCTCCTAATGAAACGATGGATTGTGTACTGGGGGATGGATAGATGCTTTCAAATTCCACTTACTGCACAACCTGTTTAAAACAAAGTGTGATTAAAGTATGATTCAGCATAGGTCCTAAGACCATGCTGTTCAGTAATTAACCTGAGACTGTAACATCATCTTTACCCGGCTTCAACGATGTCTTAAACTCTTTTGTTTTTTGGAATAACTAACATGTAAGAGAGAGTGACGATGTAAATATTTCACTCTGTCTCCAGGGCTGCCAAACGATACAGGCATTAGTTAAGACACACAGGTGTGTGTCACACTCAGGTATGCAGCTGCGTGTTTACCTTGACACATATGCACTGCTCTCTATCAGCCCAACAATGGTGCGCACGAAATGTAGGCATGCTGCACATAACCTGACAGGTGCAGGCGTGGTGTGCAGAGACACCATGTCTTCACACGCCAACTCATTCTCAAATCTGGAGCACACATACAGCCGGAGGCGGACACACACGCAAGTGTGCGCGAACACATGCACACACACCACAAACGTTGCTTTTTAAGCTCTGTCTGCTAGGATAATACTACTGATACAATTTACCATTAATTTTTTTAGGGATTTACAGTGAAGATATGTTAATGTAGTACATGAATAGAAATTAAAACAAATGCATTTACTGGACTTTTTTATATGCTATAAAGTATGAGTTGTAATTCATTACAATATCTAAAGTCATATCAAATATATCAAAAAGTCAAATGTTTGTACAGGACTGGGATATCAAACATATCCTGTTGGGCCCAAAACTTATAATATTTCCAAAATATTATAAACTGGTCTGAAATCACTTAACCTGGTGAAATGCATAGTGAGATAGTGACATTTATACAGCTGCACTTACCATTTTAAATCAGTCTTAAGTCAACAAATGTATTCAGCTGAAATGTTATATATTGTAAGGATTTGATACAAATTGCTGAACCTAGGCTCACCTGTGTGGATTCTGCATGTCCTCCTTGTGTCTGCGTTTTCTCTGGGTATTGCCTCCCAACATTCCAAGACACAAGACGTGTGTGTTTGGTTAACTGGTGTTTCCAAAGTTGCCCTGTGTGAATGTGTGTGTAGGTGTATGTGCCCTACCATAGGTTGATGTTGTCTGGGGCTGTTCTTGCCTTGTGCCCTGTGCACGTGGTTATTAACTGTCTACTTTGCTTTTAGGCAGTTTTAAATTCTACTGTAAAAAATGGCACTAAAATAGAGGATATGGAAAATGTAAGATAAATACTTTAAAACAGGCCACTGCAAATGCAAAATGCAAAAAAGTTTTTTTTTTCCCAAAAAGAGCTGTTAAGCATTGTGAGGTGCTGGTAAGCGTTGGCGCCATGTGGGTGCTTCTGGCACTGAGATTATTGCGGAAATAAAGGATAGGGCTAACATAATTTCATTAAGAATTGATACTCAATAATCAATAAACTATTTGAGCAGTGGTGTTGTACCTTTTGCAAGAGATTGTACAGATGAAAAACCAACAAACATGCCACACCTCGTGCAAAGGCCTGCATGTTCGTGAGTACCTCATATGCAGCACAGTAGCAGGCCGTGACCCTGCTGCTGGGCTGAATTTTTAGGCCTAATTAGAGGAGCTGAAATAAAGCACTGTCCTCACGCAACATAGGCTGAATCACACCTGTAGGCTTGACCTTTAACTCCCTTCCTTTTAAAGAGAGGAAAGAAGAAGGGTTTTTTCCCACATGCTTGTTAGGCTGGTTTGTCTCCTGCTACTCTGCCAGTGGACGTGTGCATGCAAAGAGCTTGTAAAGTAGTAAAGAGATAAAGAGAGAAAGAAAGGTGCACAACGAGGTGCCCTAGGCTATGTTAGTTTACACAACGCATGTTGCTGATCCACCCCCTGCGATTGCTGTGTCCTCAAAGTACAGCTTCGTTCTGGGAAACAACTAATGGACTCCAGGAACTGTGTATCGGACTGTGTTCTTTTCGCGCCAAAAACCCTTCTGGCCATTTAATATATACTGTTAAAATTGCACACTTGTAATGCTTACATGGTCTGTTGCTGAATTTGTTGAATGTGTTGTGTTATTGTTTTGTTGTACTTTCCTGTCTCTTTTAGATTTTTCACTGACTATATGATGTTGGAGTTCAGGATTTGTTATATTTGTTGAATAAATGTACAATGTACTCAGAAGTCTACAGACCTTTTTACTTTTTTTTACATTTTGTTATGTTGGGTTTGTGCTAAAATATAAAAAACAGGTTTCAAACATCAATCTGCACTCATTGCACCACAATGAGAAAGTAAAAACACATGTTCATAAGTACAGTCGATTCCGGTTAATGGGACCACATCGGGACGCGATCGTTTTGGTTCTAATAACCGGCTGGTCCGATTAATCGAACATGCCCTATGTTACAAGATGGGACGTGCTATTATTTCTGTAACATATTTAATATTTATTTAACCTTTATTGTTTGTCTTACACGTATAGCAAACGTACAAACAAGAACTACTGTTACAAACTTTGTTCATTAAAAAATAAATTTGCAAACAAGTTTTTCGAAACGATCTACAACACAATGTATAGATACTCAGCA
>JAUZST010006624.1:0-14713 GCA_034779995.1 Parotocinclus haroldoi
TAATAATGGAAAAAAACATCTCATCTACAAATGGAATTTCTGAAAAGCATCATGGTGGCGAGTGGTACAATTGAGGTGTGTTATTTACTCAGACTCACTCAGTTTTCTATGATCTTTACTTTTAGTTGCAGAATGATTATTGTTTAATTATAAATATTATTATTATTTAAAATAACATTATGTTTATGTAAAAATAAAAACCTTGAAAAATCCCAAAACATTGGGAAAATACACTAATTAAAATAAATAAAAACTGCACGGTGGCGGCATCTATCGGTCAAATCAGATATGACGGTTAAAGACGTACATTTTTCAAATTTTATAGAGATTAAATGAAATTAAACAGTAAATGTTTGAAACCTAAATGGAAATGAAGTTCCATATTTTAAGACCACATATAGGCAGCAATGTGTAAGTGTAATTAAGGAAAAACTATCATCATATGTAGTATATCTGCCCATTATACGACAGCCTCCTGTTCTTTGCTCAAAACAAGTATTGTGTATAAAACGTAGATATACGCGTGAAATGATTTCTTAAATCTCATATGATGAACATGCTTTCATAATTGTAGTGTAAGAGTTGTTAAATCCGTGTCTCGTGGTGATGATCTCTCACAGGTGTTAATAATAAACCCATCAGTTCGGTTGGGACGCGTCGCTAACACACTTTTCCTCCAGGTTCAGTAGCCTCGTCACTTTTTCTGCGTTTTGATGTTGACTCCGGGGATGAAGGAGTCTAATTGAGGCAACGGGTTGAAAATACGCAAAATGGACGGTAAATATAGTCTTTTTTTTTAAGAACACGTGGTGGAGATCAGATCGAGGAATGAAAAACAAAAAAGACCTCCTGTGGGGTAGTTGGAAGGTTCTGATGGCTTGGTTTTGTCCTCATGGTTTCAGTGAACCACAGGGTTACCATACGATGGTTTATGCGATGTTCATGGGTCGACATATTCTTGACCATGTAGCAAAAACATAATCTGATTTGAAGGAGGAACAGCAGGGTCTTGTACCAGAACTGTTTTTAGTAAAAGTGCCGACGAGAACTGTCCCATACCAGTTCTCTGTTTATGTGAAACACCCATCGTCCCATAACGAGCTGTTTTGTCTTTCTGCAGAGCCAAACAAAACTTCCCAGTCCGCAGGAGCTGAACGTTCAACCAACCATCCCAAACCGTTCTTTTATGTTCAGCCTCCTCTGCAGCCTTTCTACACTTACCAGTGGCACATGAACCATCCCTACAGCCACCAGAGTTTCCCAGGATCTGGTAAGAAGCAGCAAACCATCATTTTTTTTTTAAAACCATCATTCAAAAAATCATTTTGACTCTGGCTGTTATGGTGTCCCGATTAGGGTTGCCAGTGCAGACAATAAATGCCACAAATGTTTCATGTCCTAAATAATTTTTTAGTTAGAAATAAAAGAAATTAATTAAATGAAAGAAATTATTGGCACCCTTAAATTGACTAATGTGTCCCCTGTCGTGGACATTTTTATAAGATCTAAAAATTCAGATTAGGGAATCCAGATCCTCTTGTTAGATTCTTTTCATTTTAAAACCATTTGACCAAAAAGGCGTTTTAAACACTTGGACTATATGCCGTAGAATCACACTTATATACTTATATACTCTGAACGTCCTCATGGTAAACGAGCCAGCTCTCAGATCTCCATGGCGCCCAGTTTTGATATGTAGGCGTAGAAATGATTCCCATGTGGCTTCTGGAATTGTCGCCTGAAAGGGGTTTTTGGTTTTCTTTCCATGTTAGGTTTCCATATCAGTCGGCCGTACATGGTCCCGTACTCCTACATGCACTATCCTAGTTACGTCATGCCTCAAGCCGCCATGCATCCTGTGGATTACCGTAGAGTCTACGAGCGCAACTTTCCACAAGCTACGCACCGAGAGACGACGTGTGCCGGAGCCCAGACGGATCCGTGCGATGCCTTGAACAAACTCATCGAATGTTTGGATCAACTGCGCGCAGGCGACAGCTCCCAGACTTCTGCCAGCTCTTCGTCGTTAACCGAGGAATCCAAAACCGTGGAGAGGAAGCTAATGACTGATAGAGAGGCAGGTAATCATGACTGTGAACGCTTTGTCCACGACGACCCGCCTTTCCATGAAGAGGAAGATGAGAAGCACAGGGCTCTCTCAGAGAAACACTTGGCCTCGTCTCAGACGCATTCACCAAATCCAAAGAAGCATGATGGACCGGTCCAACGCCAAGACGTGACCGAATCCAAGGAGGAAATGGAGTGGCGTGGCTGTACCAGTCAACCTTCGTCACATTCATCTCCTGATCGAGATCTTGACAATTTTGAGAAACCAGATGACGTTTCCTGCTGCATCCTGTCTTTGCCGTTTGACAAGGTTCTCTCTTCTGGAATTTATGGATCCAGCGTTACTCCGACGTCCGTTAGCTCGGCATTAAGTTACAACTATAATCCTCCGAAGCTAGCTCACGAGCGTGTCAGTGTCTTAAGCCCTTCCCTCGACGAGCTGTCCTCCCACGACGAGCTGCTTTCCACTGACATCGACGACCTCGACCTGTTCCAGAGTCGGATCTACACCAGAGCGAAGCTTTCCGAAGCCACGTCCAGGAAAGGTCACGAGCTCTGCTTGCTCTACCCGAAGAGACTCCAGTGCTCCAAGTGTGGCTCTCACACCTTCAAGCAACTGAGCAGGACCAAGACCTACTGCTACAACAACGCGGAGGATTCGGACGACGCCGAGGGACGCATAGCGGCGAAGGAGTGCGACCGGTGTTTGCGATGTGCCACGGTGAAGGGTCACGGAACAAAGAAAACGCACTCGCTGTTTAAACCCAGGCTCAGGCCTTCGCAGAAGAGGGAGAACGCCGAAGATCAGCGCGACACGTCTCACTCGGAGTGTTATTACTGCGAGAAATGTATGAGCTCGCCTGACAAGAGCAGTACCCACACGCCGCGTGGAGCTCAGCCAGGTAACGGCAGCCATCGCGCGCATCAGATTGTTACGGAGACCGATATTTTTGCTTATCGTTTGCGTTCCTGCTTGCAGAGAGGCGGTTCAGAACGACCTCAGATCAGCTGGTTTGGGAGAACATCAGAGGAAACAGCAGATCAAACTCCTGCAGATCTCAACCGTTACCGCAACGACAGCGTAAGTGAAACGGGCACGGGCGTTCTGCTCGTGGGATCATAAGGACGGACCCGGTCACCACATGTACCCTGATGTTTACCTCCTTTGGGAGTCTTTGGAGTGTTTGAGAAGCCTTTTAGTGAGTCACGACGTATTGCTGTGTTTTTTGCAGAACGACTGGGACAGAGGAAATCCCGCTTTAAATCTCAGGTGTGTCAGGAATCCAGAACTGAGAAGAATAATAACGACGACGATGATGAAGACGACGACGAAGAGGAAGGACAGGACCTGCGTTCGTATCACAAGGCAAAAGGTGATGGAATTATTTGTACAACAAATCAGATAGATCTAACAGTCAGGGCTTCAGACGTCGCTAGTCTTTTTTTTTTTTTTTTATTATAATTTTTTTGCCTCAACAACTTTCTTCCTTTGCATTTTTCTTTTCTTCTTTGGTTTCTTCAGGCGCTCTCTCTTTTCCAATTTTCTTATAACTCATGTCCCTTTTTAAAACGTCTTCTTCCGCTAATCTAATCCTCAGCCTTTGGCGTGTCCATTTTCCTGTTTTATACTTTTTTCATACGTGGCTTCATCTCCTTTTTGTTCGTTCTTTTGGATTTTATTTCCCACTTTTTAAAGACTTAGTTTTCCCTTTTTTTTTTCTTGAACTGTACTTCCCTTTTTCCTTTGAATTTCTCATGCCCTTTTGTATTTGTTTTTTTTCTTCCAAAATGCGTGTCGTTTGTCTTTTTCACGTCGTCTACACGTTCACTATTACTTTTATAATCTTTCTTTGCACAGCTTGTTTTTTTTTCTTTACCTTCCTTCAGTGTTTGTTTTTCCATCCGTGTCCTGCCGTTCATTTTAGCTTCATCTTTATTCCTTATTTTATTTTCACATGAAAATAATGATTCTTTTCCATGTGTTATGTTTTCCTTATTTTACAGGAATCACAAAACGAGGTGGAGCTCGATGCTGAAATTCACTCAAGTTCACCAGCGGGAGAGATGTTGTTGTTGTTTTTGTATTGAAATAAAAAAAAAATTGTGAGTTTTGGGTT
This sequence comes from Parotocinclus haroldoi, assembly GCA_034779995.1. Lineage (NCBI taxonomy): Eukaryota > Metazoa > Chordata > Actinopteri > Siluriformes > Loricariidae > Parotocinclus > Parotocinclus haroldoi. The sequence continues at coordinate 4,185 of JAUZST010006624.1, forward strand.
TGCACAGACGTTAAAGTTCACTGCACTTAAATTCAATGTGTTGAAATGAAGCAGGCGTTGTCTCTCTAAGTGTTGTGTTAATACTTCATCCTCTCTTTCTTAGGTGTTTATTCTGGTATGATCTCGGCGCACACAAACGTAAAACTATGAATTGTAATTGTGATGTATTGCATTAAAGAATTTCCATGAGGAAAGTTTCTGTTCACTTCAAATAACTTTCTTTTCAGAAAGAAACATTAAACCGTAAAAGTAAAAACTCAATCTGGGGAAACGGCAAATGTTTCCCAAAAAAAAAAAAAAAGGTTTTGGCACATTTCCAGATGATCCAAGGTTTTTTGTATTCTCGTCTCAGAACCTTTTTTTTTCTAATTGCTACACTAAAGTTGGTTCATTTTCAACATAATTTCCTTTTTGTTTGGTTCCTATAAGCAATTCTTCTTTTCCCTATAGTACTTTAAACAAATAACTCGAGGGGATCCATGGAATGGCCGCTCTATCACAAAATTTGGACCCCTAAATTTATAACGGAAAATCCATTTTCCAGTTGGAAAACCATAATGAACAGGGTATGCACGTGTTTAATAAATGGGTGGATCATAATGACTTATTAATGACCTAAAGTAACTTTACTTCACTACTTTTAAGATTTGATCAACTTGATATGAATGTCCTTTCGATAAAATATTTCTTTAGGGGATATTTTGATATCTGCTGAATGTAGAACCATGGCTTAACGTGGATACAGAACAATAAGAGCTAAGAGCAATAACTGTTCCACAAGAAAAACGTGCACCTGGCAACCCTGTGTATTGCATATTAGTTTTTGTTTGCAGTGGTTAGTCTCAGAGCTCCAGAGACCAGCGTTTGAATCCTGGCCCTGCTGGTGCCTGTATGGAATTCCGTCCACATTCAAAAGACACGTGTTGGGTTAACTGGTGTAATTAAACTTCCGGCGTGTGTGCATATGCCCTTTGATGGATTGTGACCGCGTTCAGGATTGGTTTCTAGAGTGTACCATGGGCTGTCGGTTTAACTGGATTACATTTATACTGAGCCCTAAAGTGATCATCATCTGGCCGCTCTGATTGGCTGGCTTGTCTCTGGCTCCAATTCGCTCAAAGAGCTCTGCTGGCGCTAATTAACGTGATTTAACCTCGTTTATTTAAGCTGGGGTTAGAGGAGCGTTTTGGGCTTTATCTTTGTTTAAGCTGTGATGAGTTTGTGTAAGAATCCCAGAATAACTTGCTTCTTGAATTTTTTCCTTCATGATCTTGTTCTTAGCAGCATTTAAACAGTTGATACGTTCATGCTTTTTGTTCCCACAGCTCTTTCTCTTGCTTCTAAGTAGATCGTTGAAGGCATGGTTGTTGCAGCGTCCCAGATTCCACCTGGAGGTGAACCTCATGCTCCAACAAACCCACCTGGGCCAACACCTGTTCAGGGTGCACGGTTTGCTGGGCCTAGTTCTAGTTCCTACAGAGGACCAAACCCAATTCATCCTGACCGTCAACAGCAACCAAATGCGCCATTTTTCTACGTTCAGCCCACGCCGCCTTCTTTACCGTACCAGTGGCCCATGCCAATGTGTTACGTTCCATATGGTGGCTTTTCAGGGTTTGGTGAGTAACCCAACCCAGCTTTAATGTAGATTTCATGTTCCCCTTCCCTATGGGCTCTCTTTTTAAATTCTCTTTTTTTTAGGGTCAACCATTTGAACCTTGTTGCCCTTTTAATAATTCCACCATTTAAGGTGTTTTTTTATTTATTTAAATGTACATAATCCTTGCAAACCCTGATAAAGCTAAAACATAACCCAGAACCAACCTTTCTGTTTTTGTTTTAGGTTATGGCATGGTGTTGCCACCTTTCCCACCTGCTTCTTATGTGGATGCTCCGGGTTACATCCTTCCCCACTCCCAGATGCACATGGTCGACTACAGGCGCATGATGGCCCCTCATTCGGCTCCCACGATGGCCTACCAAGCCCGTCGTTTCCGCTTTCAGCACACCACACCCTCGAGCCGAGTCATGGTCAGCTGTGAGGTCCAAACAGACTCTTCTCTACGCGGTGGTGACGATGCACTGCGTTCGCAGCCTGCCTCCGAGTCAGGGAGGAGTTCTGGACCTGGGAGCATCCTCTCATCAACTAAACCAAGTAATGAGAATCCTGCTCACCTCGAGGAGGCCACCATGAGCTCATCCAACAAGACTGAAATGGGTAGCTGTGAGACCTCAAATCCAGGTATTCTCTTCCAAGCAGAGGAGGTACGGATTGAGTGTAGGGGCTCACCCACTGGCCTGAAGATCATACATTCCAAGGAAATTGCTGAGCTAGCCAGGAGATCAAATGGTGAGCTCTTGCAGTGCAACATGGAATCTTCAGAGGACTTGGTTTTGAGGTGTTTCCAGCCTGTGCCATATACTGAGGATGAGCAAAGAGAACCTATGGAAGTCATGAGCCATGTACCTGAACCGTATTTACCACCTTGCCCGGATATTCTAATGATGCGATCTTGTCCTTCTAATGGTACCACAACGGAAGGCTCGGCAGTTACAGCAAGTGAACCATGCAGCAATTCAGTAGCTGTTCGAGGGGATCCCAGCATTGCGAGCAGTAACGAGGAGAGCATGCAACATCCTCTCGAGCTACAGTGCTTGGGTGAGCTTCCTCCGATGGAAGCCTCCGTTTGGTCTGTCGAGTCTCTGCTTCCTTACGTTCCGTCTCCTGGATGGCTGACCAAAAACGGCCTGGTTACCCCACAGAAACCATCTTTGCCCACCGTGAGGGAGGTTCCTGCTGAGCTTCCTCTAGATTCAAGCCAATCCTTAATGCAGCCTTCACAAGAAAAACAAGTTGGAACTGTAATTGAATTTAATGGCGTAGACTTAACAGCTTACCCTGAATCCCGTCCACATGGCTGTCCTTCATCTAGTCAGCTGGCAGACTTTGGTGATCCAGGTTGTAGCAAAGCTTTGAAGATGATCCATATCCCTGGGAACTCTCCTGAAGGGCCGATGGACAAGACTGATGTCAGTCCGGATACTGACGTCGAGGCGTTAACAAGTCCTCCCTCCGCTCGTGACAAACTGAACAAGGAGCAAACCAACCAGAGGACCAAGACGTCTGGCATCCGCCGATCAGATCAAGACGGTTCCTCGGCACGGCAAGGTCTGGACTTCTCCCTGAAGCACAAAGAACGATTTTGTAGGAGCTGCATAATAAAACTGAGGGCGGGTACGGCCTTTGGAAGTCCCAGCCTCAAAGGTAGCGGTACAAAACGGCCCAGAGTTGCGCATCTTCATAAAAGTAAGGTTCAGTTATGTAACATGTGTATGCATGACCCCGAAAAGACTAAATCGGGCAATGGTGGCTCGAAGGTGGACCACGAAATCTCAGAAAATGCTGTGTACTCTGTCACTGGGCCAAAAAAGTGCCCTAGAAGGTTGTGTAACGTCCAGAACGTTCCATCAGGCAGACATGCTGAGAAATGCCCCATGTCTCACCAGTCGAAGCTCAGGGAGCAGAACTGCTTGTGTGAGCATTCTAAAGTTTCTCATTGCAATCTGGAGTGGAACAGCAAGGACACCCGGGAGAGGAACGAAGAAAATCTTTCTTCAGCCGAAAGATGGAGAGATGCTGAGAGATTAATTTCACAGCACAGGGGTAAGAGGACTTTTATTTTACGTGGTCTGTCGTGATTGGAATGGGATTGCAGTTGCCCCTTTTCCCTAGACAAGTCCTGGAGGGGAGTCGTGTCTGAAACTGACAGTATCAAAAGTGGAGGGAAGACGACTCCTAAAAAACAAACACAATGTGCACCAACACCAGGTACGTTACCATCTGCGTTCAAATTGTTCTGTAACCTTTTGGAATTAAGTAAATAATGGAGATGGCTTCTGTTTGTGCCAACAATTTGAAGCATTTGCGTTTCATTTAAGACGCCCTTATCGTGAGCGACTTACAATTCGTACAGTCTTACGGTCCAAGCGGTTGTGGGTTAAGGGCCTTGCTCATAAACCCAACTGTGGCGGAGGTGGGATTTGAACCCTTGGACCTTCTGGTCCACAGTCCAGTACCTTAACCCGTAGTCCAGCGAATCTGACAATTCACAGAAGGGGCTCCCCAGTGCCTCTGCTGGTCAGGGAGGATGGAACTAGTATGTTTACTGTGATCCAGGAGGGTAAGCCTAGATTTATTCCTTTTGTTTGGAGGGGCTTAGGTTAAAAATTGCAGATTTAAAATGTCTGCCGAACACCAAAGGACACTGTAGGGGAGAAATGCACAAATTAGGGGATGTTTCATTAGGGGGTGTTCCTTTTGTATTATCCCCTATTTAACGAAATCCCCCTAATTGGAGTGGTATAGCTTTCCCTGCCTTCATAAACCAGGTAAATGCTTCAGCTGAGTTTTGTCGGCCCTAGCGGTGAGAGCGCTGGGACTCGGAACCGCTCGGTACCAGTTCTTGCCAAATGTCGTCGAGAATGAGGTTTGATATGATCACGTTTTTGTTGCAGAATCGGCTTTAAATCATTCAATGAATATCAAATATGGAATTTAAATCCAGCTTTCTGTTTACGGATTTGTTTTTGGGGTTTAGTCTTTACGCCGCATGTCGGTGGCTGTCGGTGTCTAAACTAATCGATGCCTTTCTTTTCTTTCCAGAAATTCACAGAAAAGACACAAGATGCTGATGGCACAACTGCACAAACCAAATGGATGAGCACCTTTTTAATCACGTTTTAAACCTCACGGTTTTTTGTTTTTTTTACAAGTAAAATCACAACTCACCATTTTATACAGTGAATAAAGCACTTTTTGATGTTGGCACTTCCTCTAGTGTTTGGTCTTTGAGTGCAGTTTTCACAGAAAGTGGTCCAAGCCGTTTGATCACTCCCTGTAGCTGCAATTCGGCTTCAGTTGAAGCGTCAGAGGCGTAGAACTTAATTGGATCTAGTCGTAGGAAGCGTTCCCGTTTCTCACCATGCGCCTACAGATCATGAACTCGCCCCCGAAATTCATGACCATGACAAACGGCGCTGTACAATAAAGGTAAAGCGTTTGAGCCGTAATAAAGCACGCCGAGTTTATTAAAGGTACAAAAATATGGAACAAATCATGCCTTGTCAGAAGTACAGCCACAACGATCTAACAAAACCTGAACAATTTAAATAAAACACATTGAATATCAACAACAGGCAGTACAGAATATCTGCGTAACATCAAAACCGACAAACCGTTCATTTTTCTTAGAGCTGCTTTACTGAACAGGAGGTTAATCGTCTTATGGAGTTAAGTGGAAAAAAAGTGCTTTTCATTGGCTCAGGACTCGTCGACCCCCCCGGCCCTGCTAATTTGGCACCCTTTTTTTATTTAGAAAAAAATAAATACACAACATAAATAGAAACCACCCAACAGGATAAAAAATCTATTGGATATTAGTTGAGTTCCTAAGTGATTTGATCTCCATTTCCCTCCTGTTCTGAGTATTTGGCTGCCGAAATAAAATCATTGACGCTCCCGAGTCGAGTTCATTTACTGAATCATTTTTTATACAATCAAATCAAATTCGGGTCATGTCTAATACAGTACGGGGTGAGTCAAAAGTCACAGGACACCCTTATAGTTCAGAAACGAGTCAAGTTTTTCCAAACGGAAGGTGGTCATGTAGAATATCAAAGAAGATCAGAACTGTCTGGGAAATCGATTTCCGCCATCCGATTCGAAACATCGCTTGTGGTTCAAAAGTTATCAACACAAAACGATCAAAGCTTTTGACGCTCATCACGGGTAGCTGAAGATGGAGCGGATGATTCTGATGTCCGGCGAACGCCGCTGCCGTATCGTAGCAACAAAACTCGTGAATTTTGGCTCACCTTGTACATAGAAGTTCTAAGAATCGCTTGCGGAAATAGTTATACGATTCATTTAAGCGTGTCCTGAAGTGTCACGGTTTATTTTAGATTTTGAGACTTTTCTGACTAATTGAGGAAATCTGAAATGTCGATACTTGAACTGATTAAAGAAGCTGAATTGATTCCTGGTCTCGTTTAGACGTTTCGTAATAAGCACGCTTCACGCTAACTGTCACTTTCGCTCGCGCCGTACATCTGGGCTAACGTAGAAAACCTTGGCCCCCAGTCCAGTAAATAATCGTAATCGTGAACGTTATCGTTGCTGGACTGCAAGGAGCTTAGCGACTCGGCTACCGAACCTTCTCCTTCGTACTCGTACGTCTGAGGCGAATCATAGGGTTCCAGGTTAGCATCCGAATCCGCCTCGCTAAGCCGAGCTAGCAGGTAGCTGGTAGCATTAGCGCCTTCGATCTGAGACACGTAGCGCGACAGGCTGTGGATCTCAGGCTGCCGTTCCTGTCGTAGCCTAGCGTTGTTTAACGTCAGCGGAACGTCCCTTTGTCGTCTCGCACCTCTTAGCGCCAGTTCAGCGTCGTTCAGCAGCTCCGTCTGCGTCGTCCACAAGGTGGCGATGTCGAACGCTTCGGTATCTTCCTCCCCTCCGCCTTCGTCGTCGTAACGTACGATGTTCTCGCGAACGTTTTCCTCCTCGTCGCTGAGGAAAGGTTTTTTCACGCTGCTGCGCAGGACCAGCGTTAGCACGACCATCGCTGCCGAGACAGAAAACAGGAAGCTTATTTTATTTTATTGTCTAAGGCCCATGCCCAAACTGAACAAGCCTTGGGTGGCAGTGGCGAGGAAAATCTCCCTAAGCTTGCGTGTACTGATGCTACCGATGATGACGCAGGCGCAGATGAGGACGGTGATGAAAGCAGATCTGCTCAGGTTCGGAGGAAGCGTGTAAGGTTCTGCTTTATCGCACGACACCACGACGCCGTCTCCATCGCACGCACACACACGGATGGTGAGAGTGTGTGTGCTGCTCTGAACCGGTTCCTCTCCGTCAAATACCCGTATGGGAAGGCGATACACACTCTGAGAGGGAGATGTCCAGCCACCACGCCGCGTCAAGATCCACGCTGTGTTGTCTGCGTGCGCACACACACACACACACACACACACGCGTGAGCCCAAATACTTCCAGCTGCAGCACAAAAGGTAATATCTTGTCGCTCTATGAAGTGAGTGTTACAGCAGGGGGCGCAACAACCCTAATTTACATTCTTCCTGGGCGTCCCGGTAATTCACAGGCAGGCAGAGAGACAGACAGGCAAACGGACAGAAAGACAGACAGACAGGCAGAGAGACAGACAGGCAAACGGACAGAAATACAGACAGGCAGACAGACAGACAAACAGAAAGACAGGCAGACAAACAGACAGAAAGACAGACAGACAGGCAGAGAGACAAACAGAAAGACAGGCAGACAAACAGACAGAAAGACAGAAAGACAGGCAGACAAACAGATAGAAAGACAGACAACTAGTTCTACCTTGGTTATCTCTGAGGGTGAAGTTGGGATTATTCTGTGCTTCAGGATGGAGTGTGTAACGGAAATGCTGCCCTCTAATTGATTCGTCTGGATCCACAGCTCTCAGGGATTGGATGAGCTGAAACACAACAACAACACACACACACACACACACACACACACACACACACACACACACACTGTAGATTTAAAGAACACCTATATGCATTTTCATAACTATTGAAAAGAAAGTCAGCCACGCTGCAGACAAGGTTGTGGTTAACCACTTCTTACCTACCAAAAGCACACAAGTACACAATCTCTCTTTTCTCTTATCTTTAGGGTTAAATCCATCTTGAACAGGTTTGTTTTTCAGGCACAGGCGTGCCTCTATGACTGTTTGGTAAGCAAAGGGGTACACAACTGTGCACCTTTAAATTCTATTATATCGATAGAACGTAAGCATATGATTATATTTACTGTGTGTACTGGAGAATATGAACATGAATATGAAGAGGAACTGCTGGATCATCTGATCCTGTCCATGTCCTGTCACCGTCAGTCTGTTTTGACCCTCTTGGGTGACCGTACGCCCTACTGAACACAATGCGGGGGACACTCTGGTCCGGATTGACATGCTCCTGTTAAATTCACCCCCTGTGATTATATCCCTTCCTACTCAATCACCACCACTGATTTTGCGTCTCATTTGCATAATCGAACAACTTTGTGACTTTTCATTTGCTTTTCTGATGATCTTGTTTAATGAAATAGAAACAAATGCTTCTGTTTTAATCGCCTCATATTCATTTTTGTGAGCAGTGTATATACTGTGTGTGTGTGTGTGTGTGTGTGTGTGTGTGTGTGTGTGTGTGTGTTCGTACCTGCCCTGCTTTAGCGTTCTCACACAGGAAGGCTTGATGATAATGTGTTAGCGACGGCGGATTGTCGTTTACATCCAGAACTCTGATGGCCACAGACACTCTCGCAACCTGAGCCGGATCATCTGGAACCGATCGGAAGAGATCATGAAGTTGATCATAAAGTTTGATCATAAAGATCAAACATGGAATCTGTGCAAAGCTTATCCTGACTATCCATGCAAACACAGTGCCCCACCGTTGTGTGGTACTTACTCATCTCCATGGCGATAACAGTGAGGTTGTGCCAGTTGCTCTCCTCTCTGTCCAGAGGCAGAAGGTTCACGAGAGAACCGCTCATCGCGTCCACAAAGAAATACTGATGAGGATCAGTCGTGCGCTTGATCGCATATCTGCGCAGACGGAGAGAGATGTTTTAGGTTAAAATATTGAAAACATTATTCGTAGAAGAGGCCTTGGAGATATTAGAGGTCCAGAGAGGAGTACCCTCGTGACCTGGCCACCCAGCAAACCCATTAAGGGCTCGGAAAAAAAAACAGCGTCTCCCTTCCGGTGAACGGAAAAAACCAGGAGCTGCACCACAGTGTTTAGCGTTCAGTGCAAGGTCATGGTTATGAGGTTTCAGTACAGAAATGAGTTTGCTTTTTCCTCAGTGTTGACCGATTTTAGCAAAACCTGGAGTAGAACCACTGTTCATCCTAATCAAGAGGAGCCAGGTGAGGTGGTTTCTCACGCTGATGACCCAATGATGGGCCCTGCTAGAGCTGCATCAGGCACGGTCCTCTGGGGCTTGGGAATGCCCAGGACAAGGCAGAAAGATGGTACATGTGTATCATTCCAAACCATCTATTTCGACATTCCTCTTACCGTATGGAATTGTTTGCTGCATCTGGGTCTCGGGCTGAGACGACTTTAATCACGGTTCCAATTTCAGCATCTTCACGAACCTCAGCGTAATAAGGCACAGAGTCGAACTGCGGTGGCTCGTCCACGTCCTCCACACTCACGTGCACTACTGTGACGTCACTGAACGGCCCGTTCGCACTGAAGCGGGCATCCAGGTGAGTGTTAGCGCCCTCTATCTTTAGTGTGTAACTGCGCTTGGTCTCAAAGTCCAGATTCTGGAAATGAAAACAGAGCGGTGGCCATGTTGAACAGGGCCACGATGACCCACAGAAAGAAGAAGCAGTTAGGATCAAGACCGAGTTCCGTCTGAAATCAGAAAGCACCTTAGCTGATCAGAGTGATACCTGTTTAACGGTGATGACTCCGGAGCGGCTCTCGGGATCGGCGCTGACGTCGAAAGCGTCTCTTCCATCTCCGTCAACGATGCTGTAGCGCATCTCTGCATTGATTCCCAGATCGAGATCCTTGACCACGATCCGACCGACAGCGGAACCGACCGGTCCGGATTCAGGGACGCTCATCTGGTACCGCTCTGAGGAACAATCAGGTGAACGGTCAGACACGGGACATGGGAGCTGAAAAAGTTAGGATGAAAAAAAAAAACCCTGCGGCTTCTGTCTCAGACAAACATGGAACCAATGGAGCCAGTGGAAGCTTGCTGACAGGGACAGTTCTCGCTTTACTAGATGGTTTGGAATAAGATTGGGCCCCTTTGCATTCCAGATCAACAGATCCAAGTCAGGGCCCTGGCAAACAGGTACAGGAATGCTGGGGCAGCAATATTTCTTGTTACATGCCTGCAACGGGCAGACTATTCCAACTGTTAAGTACAGCGGAGGAAACCTGAAGGTCCAAACAGCATCTCATGCATCATTAGGACCAGAGAGAATGAACAGAAATGTTTAGGTGCCAGTAGGATTATTTGCATTTTGTGTACTGTTAGATTGTTAGATTCTTACTCTGGCTGAATCTGGGTGGATTATCGTTGACGTCGCTCAGCGTGACGTTGACCGTCGTCGTGCCGGCTAACCCGCCCAGCTGACCCGCCATATCCCTAGCCTGAACGATGACCTGGTATTGACTTTTTACTTCTCGATCCATGTCGGCCAGTGCCACACGGACCTCACCTACAGACAGAAAGAAGAGGGGTGGACCATTACTTAATTTTCTTGTGTATTGCCAAACCCTGTGTGGCGCGACCATTAAAAATCAGATATTATCTGTACACAAGGAGGCTTATTTTGCCTTTCGTTTGCGTGTGAGGCTGGTTTTTGTTGTCGGGAAACCTCACAGTGGTTTTCTTTTGTTTCTTATAGAAAATGCAACAAAGAAATTGTGTACGTACAAAAATATAATGT
>JAUZST010006625.1:0-14713 GCA_034779995.1 Parotocinclus haroldoi
AAGCAATTGTGGGTTAAGGGTCTTGCTCAGGGACCCAACTGTGGCAGAGGTGGGATTTGAACCCTGGACCTTCTGGTCGATAGTAAAGTACCTTAACCACTAGGCCCACACAGTACACAGCAGTTGTTAAGAATATTTTACACAATATTTTACATTTACTGAAGATAAATTAATGTTGTTGGTCATTAGTTATGTCAGACAAAGGGTCTCATCCCATGACAGCAGATTGCCCTTGCAGACAAAAACTACATTACTCGCTAGCAGTAACCTGAAATCTTAGTTTTTTCACATTGGACAAGTCTTGGCTGTCTAAAACAGGCCGCAACAAACATGTGAATTTGGTTATAAACGCTTGCACTTATTGACCATATACAGTATGAGGGAAGAGAAAGCATTCATGAAGGTTGGTTATGTATTCTAGCTTCTCACTTAGACAGTTGGAGTATATGCATTCCTGAATTCTCCCCCATGGTGCATTCCTTTGGGCATGTGTTTCAGTTCAGATCAGAAGCTTTTTTCAGCCTCAAATACAGACCTGATATGAAAGCACAGTCAGTAAAAGGATATTCAGAAACAAGGGAAGACAGAAAGGCCTCAAAGAAGAAACAAAGGGCAGAAGAGGTAATCAGGGAGCCCAAGATGGACGAGACATGCAGAGCCAGACTCCTCATTACTGTGTAACTGTGTCTTTAAAAATGATCCATAAAGAAGATTACAGTCATATGGAGCTGTGTAGGAATGAGAAAATCCCTCCGTGTGTTTAGCGTGTTGGTGGCACGTGTGTTGTGGGAAGGTCATGCAGACATGCAGCTGATTGTGAGATCAAAAGCACTACTTGTTCTGAGGATAAAGCCATGCACAGCTGGTGGTGGTGTTTTTTCATCCAGCTCCAGTGCTCTGGAACAGCCAGCTATCTGTAACCCAATCTTAAATGAACGGTCCATAAAAACCAAATGTACTTTTTCTACTTCCTCTGAATGCACCCAGCCAGGCAAGACATGCTTGCTCTCTAGTTTATGTCTATAGATTTGCACCTGATCAATGGGGGTATCCAGAGTATCCGAAACAAAATCCACACAGACAGCCAAACTTCACCTCTGGAGTCTGATATCGGGATCTCTGAATTGGGAAGCGACCATGCTAACTGCTTGTGTCACTGTTGAGCCCCAGCATTAAGAAACATTATTTAGAGAGAAAAGTTGCATTCCCTTTGATTCCAAAATCAGCCATAAACATATGGAGTTAGCTGTAGACAGATCACATGATGGGTTCAGGTCTACTTTAAATGTACAAAATATATTGTTATGATGCCTGACACCCTGTTAAAAATGTTTTAGATCAATGAGTTGTGAATGCTGAACTGTGAGTTATTAAGCCATGCTTTGAAATCTCTACCCTGTTGGTCATGGACCAGGCTAGCAGGAGGGTGGGTGGGATGCCCTCAGCGCCTCAGCATGCATTGAAAGTGGAGCATACCAGGTTTTTGTTCATCATATTAACAGTAACTGGGTTAATTCATGATTGTTTGTAGCTGCATTGTGTTTTCTGAATTCCTTGTGTTCTGGCATTTAAGGACTTTTTTTAGATGTTGACAAATATCTACCATTATTCAGACACTGGCAGCTTCAGCACTAGGTCAGACTGAACACCGCTTAGAGCTCTTTAAGAGCTGTTTCTCGTGCCATTTAAAATAAAGCTTCATTATATGCAATTTTCCTGGTCTGAATTCTTTCTTCTTGTTGTGTGCTATTTTATGTTGCGCTGTTCAGGTGATGGGCACCAGCATGGGACACTAGGGAATTGAGTGTACTGGGCACCAGCATATACTGTGCAACACATCTTATTAACAGGGTACATAGCATTGTATACAGTACTGTGCAAGCGTCTTAGGAATTCCGTATTTTTATTCTGCTACATACTTTATTTCTTTTAGTTTGTTCCAAATCAAATCAGGTACTGTTTAAACGGTGGCTCATTCTCAGCCGTGTAGTGACTCTGACATGGTGAATCACACACAGCAGTGCCGCTGGAGTTTAAACCACCTTGGTGCCACTCTTTGACTTCAAATTGTCCACCACAAATGTCCACTGTGCAAAAGCAGATGTGTGTTTCCTCAGTTTTCTTTTCTTATTTTCTCCATTATTTTCCATTGTGGTTTAAAAACCATCAGTGAACTGAACCTCAGTGAAGTTTTTTAGTTAATTTAACCCTTATTTAAGTGAAACGTCTGAAGGATTTTATGCAACACCCTTGGGTTAATGGAAATATACCCTTAAGATAAGTTGATAAGGGGTTAAAATGTAAGGCCAGTACAACCTGCACAGATCGGTGCTGGTCCTGTGGGGGTCCTGACCATTTGAGGACAGTATAAAGAGAAGTAACAAAGCATGTAGAGAAACAGATGGACCACAGTCTATACTTTAGAACATGTCCACTAAAAGTTAAATAAAGAATAAGCAGAATATAAATGGAAATATATAGGATTTTGAACAGTAATGTATATTATGGGCTATTTTTGATATTTATCTGAAGCTCATATAACGAGAGACCATTCCTGCAAAACTGGGTCAATCGACTAATCTCTTTTTATGCATGGTACATTGCATTAATCACACTGCAGTGTCTGTGTGGTTATGTTCAGAATTGGGCTGCCCATCTCTCTTCCGTTCACTGCGCCACTTACAGTCAAGAGCTGGTGTATTATGGAGATTACAAATGAGCTCCAATGCCAAACTGTCGGACAGACCAGGGCCATTGGCGACTCATTTCTCTAATGGCTCATGCAAAAGCGAGGACAATTACACACATGCACTTCCCAACACATGCAGTGCAGTTCTGAGGATTGGATAATTAATAGCTAAAAGGCCAGCACGTTTAGCCTGTGCCCCTTATGTTTGGTTAGTAATCAGTTCAGGCTGGAGTATCCCTCTGTCTGCACCTTTCACGTTTCCTCTCTCTCTCTCTCTCTCTCTCTCTCTCTCTGACCTTCTCATTTTCTCTTTAATAGCCCTACTGAGGCTTTGTTCTTGCTCTCAGTTCAGTGCTTTCTGAAAAAAGAGCCAATTTCACCAAACAGTTGCAGTGCAGTCATTAAGTATTGATACATATTTTCAGGAAACTGAACTAAATAATAAAAAATGTATACAAATCAGAAAAAAGTGTTTATTTTAGCCAAAGGTATGTAGACACTCCTTGTACTTACTGATCTGTGTTATTTTAGCCATGCTTACTGTTCACAGGCTCTTAATATGAAGTATACAGGCATGGAATCCATCAGACTACTAAGACGACTCTGAATGCCCACTGCAAACCAGGGTTTGTCCAACATCAGCCTGACTTCATCATTTCTGAACAGCTTTATGGACAGTTGTGGAGTACAAACTCGTACACACGTCAAGAAGCGTGATCCACCCCACCGCAATCCATTTAGGATTATGGGGAATCTAGTCTTTATTAACTTGTTGATATTAATACAGGTATGCACCATTTAATGACTATCCGATCAACATCTGTTTCCTTTAATAGTTTTTTAGCTCCAGGCATTATCCTCATGGAATATGTAGTATTAATGATCTATAGTGATCATTACATCACTATACTAACTTTTGTGTGTGTCATGTGTATCTGTGTGTATGTGTGTGTGTGTGTGTGTGTGTGTGTGTGTGTGTGTGTGTTTGGCATGTGCTTGCTTGCTTATTAGTTCACTTTTGGACTAGAGACGACTGTTCAAACACAATTTATGCGTTTAGAGATTTTCCTGCTACTTGTTAATTGCCCTATATGGTGTTTGTGTGTGCCTGTCCTATTGTAAGTAGTATGTTTTGGTTTTTCTCCCCATTACCTGTATATTCATTCTCACTTTTGACAATGGAAACTGGTTCACAGTCACTCGATGAGATTTTTTTTTACTTCCATCAAACACAATCAGGTCCGTCATACCATCCTCTTAAGTGTTACGGCTTTTGTTGTGAACCAGATCATAAAAGTATATTACTGTATTTTCTACCATTTTTGTGACTTTTCATAAACTATTGATGCCGTGGCATTGAGAATGCTGTGTATGTGGTAGCTTTCCGCTCATACCCTTTATATTTAGCATTAAATTACTAGGTGACTTGCATTGTAATGCATTCATTAAATTTCGCGTGCCTGTACCCTGTTGTAAGCTGAAGTTGTTGTGTCCACCACCTGTATATTTCCAGCTGTCCTTTGAATGGAAAAAAAGATCCATTTTACACCACCCTCGTTCATTTTCATACCTGCTTAATCCTGTTTAGGATCTCAGGGAGCCAGGGCCTAAGCAGTAGTGCATATCTCAGGAAATATGAAAGGTATGAGAGTGAGGAATGAGCTTCCGGAACCAACAGTGGTTCCCTGGAGATTTTAAGAATAAAGAATGCACTGTGTAACTTAGCAATGGTCAACTACAGCGGATCATGAACACCAGAATGATTGTCTTCAACAAATAGAGGAATACACCAATTACTATGACGTAGTTATCATAATTTATGGATTATATAGTGTGTAACTGCTGAGCCAGCCATTCAGCTAGAACGTGTGTATGGCCAGAAGTGAAGCGGCATTGTTCACTAAGATTGTTATGGCCTTGCCATTAGTCAGCTCTAGGGTGGCTGTACCACGGAGACTAAATTTGGCCACTGTCCAAGGCTAATACACTTATGTCCTGTTTATTGTGCCGTATCCATGCACGTCTTAGGACTTCGCATCATTATCTAACCACAAAAAGCACAAGGAAATCCTATCGATTACTCATTCCAGCCCATGTAGCACTTTTGGGCCTTGTGAATCATGGACTAATCACGTAGCCAGGCTGAGCAGGTGCATACCTCATTTTGTAACTTCATTGTCTAGTGTTCCAGATTATGATGGACTCCTCCATCTTTCCCGGCACTTTCGACAGGGTTCCTGTTGTAGCGCACCACTCTTTTCAGTCTTTTCGCCACCAGATTCGGGCCATAGTGTCTGTACAGTGAGAGTATTTAACTGCACTTAATAATCGGGCAGCTGGAAAAAATTCATTCATTTGATCAGCGTTCAGCATCTGATCAGTTTACATGTTACGTCAAATTATGAGAAGGCAACAATCGGATTTCTACTTTACAACCAGCCAATAATCATCACTATAATATATCATAATCTTTAATCCTTGAGCATAAACGGCATTTGGTAGCCATTTTGAGCATTAAGCATTTAACTCAAGGGTTGCCAGATCCCATGAAAAAAACAAGCTACCAGGTCTATGGAAACATTCCACAAAGAAGTGAGGACCTGGAAATGACGTTTGATTCGGCTGGCTGCTTTCGTTTGCATGCATTGACCTCAGAGTAAGGATTATACAAGCACTGAGAAATTTAAATACTTATAATCCAACTTATAATACTTATTTTATATGACAAAATGGAAATCAAATTATATTATTACATTATATCATGCATTATATACTTAGAATACTATAATCCAGCACTCTTTACCATATTTCTTAAGCTGGTTCCTATGTATTATTCCGATCTGAGAAATCAGAGTATGCTGATTAAAAAAGCCACTTGTATAATCAGATAACTGCAGAAATCAGATTAATAAGTGCATGTAAATACACTCAGTGCATGGGTAGAACATCTGGCTACACGTTTGCATCCATCATGTTACGGTTTCAATAACACAGAACAAGAACCTATAGGACAGATTAGAAAACCACCTTTTCTAATACACCATGATAGGACACCATGATGGCATTCCCATGGCAGCAGTTGCATTCCAAGAGAGGGTTCACATATCCAAAAGTTTGCAAATCCAACATAGTGAGCTTAAGCACCCAGCTTGTGAGCATCAAACACCTCATCTTTCATCCAACACCTCATCTTTCATTTACTTTCCTACTTTCAGTTTAGTGACCACTGTTATAGTTTGTCACTTTTTATCATTACCAAGGTGATCATTTTATACTTAACACCAGACAATGCTTGTTAAAAATAGCGCCTAATAGATCTAACCTACTGCACTGCCACAAAATGATTAGTAAATCATTATTAGTGATTTATTGCACACATGCACCCGCATCTTTAAGGTTCACATCTTATGGGGATCTAATAAATATAAAACTTTTATATATATAGTGTGTTATATATTTATAGCTATATAGTGTGTTCAAACGGTACACTTCCATTTGTAACATTTTCTAGTTCTGAGAAATAACCATAAACATGCCAGATTATCAGAAGTACCTTTTATGTGTCTTGCAGTAACTACGCTTTTGGACCAGTCATGTGGTACCAGTGTAATTGGGGCAGACATGGGTTTGACAACTAATTCTTTTGTTTCATGGGTTGAAGCAATGGTATTAAAAAGGAGCATAGTCATGTCAGTCCTTCCCCACCCACCTCTCTCCCTTACTGACTTTCTGTGAAGCATTTCCTGTCCACTCATCCCTAGCCCTCATATTACATTTCCCATACTCAGAGAAAATGGAGCAGCGTGATGCTCATAGCATGCAGTGAGAGGGATGCAGCTGAAACACAGGCCCACTGATGGTTTGTTAGTGATGCCATCTTGCTCTGTGATAGGACAGACTGGGCCGGACAGAACCAAAAAGCCATAAATCCCCGAACTGACCCTCCTTTGCATGTGGTGCTTGTCTAAACGACTCCAGATATTACAGAATTTACCTTGTGTTTTCCATTCTTATCTCAATAAACGGAAAACATGCAGTCACTTGGGTACATTTTACTCATCCGTAAACTGTAGATGCATGTCCATGGCTTAAGATC
Source organism: Parotocinclus haroldoi (assembly GCA_034779995.1). Classification (NCBI taxonomy): domain Eukaryota; kingdom Metazoa; phylum Chordata; class Actinopteri; order Siluriformes; family Loricariidae; genus Parotocinclus; species Parotocinclus haroldoi. The sequence continues at coordinate 6,786 of JAUZST010006625.1, forward strand.
AGGCTGACCATCATTACTGCCATTTCCTGGGTTCATTTTGGACAGAGTGCAGCATGGCGCTCCTAATGTGCCCTGATGATTACACTCTCTGCCATATTTGGTGATTAGATCCCGCTTGTGCTTTTTGAACTCCTTTTGTGATCCTAATGAGCACTGAGCGTTGGCTGTTCCCCCTTCCTTCCTTGTTCTTACTGCTTGTGCCAAGTTATGTTCTCACATAGCATTCAAAAGATCACAATATACACTGCTCACAAAAAATGTGATAGAACGTGAAGAAATGTGAAGAATGATATTTCATACCTAATTTCTGTGAGCACCGTATGTCCCAAAAAATGCTGAGATTAAACCACATCAGGCCCAAATGATGGTCCTGGTGCAAAGAATGGAAATTTCTGACGCAATGGAACTAACACACAAGCATCTGTGGTTAGCAGGTTGTCCATGTTTACTTTACACTTAAGTGCTGGGCAGTGTTTAATGATGGTCACCAAGGAAAAAGAGACAGGGAGATGGATGGGGTATGAAAGCCCATAGGTGACATGATCATGACAGAACTAATGTTAATCTGATTAATGAAGGGCAATTTTGACCTGAAAATCATTCAAATGCCTTTTTCACCAGGCCAGTGCTACGTCCAATCAGTGTGTGCGTTGTGGCTTGTGATTCAGCATAACATTCTCCTTGCTGACACTTTATTTCATTAAAAGTTTCTTAACAGTTTCAGACATCTCGAAAGTGCTAATAGCACCTCTGCGGGTGTGACATGAGTCCAGCTGAAAGCTGAGGCTTCCTGTGGTCGTGATTATGGGATAGAAGAAAGCCAGAAGCTGTAATACTATAAAAGAAGTTCCAAACACTCAGACGTCCAACAGGCTCTCTTCACCAGATTTCTTGGCTGTTCCTCTTGACAGTGTTGGATGAGAAGATCAGGATTTGGCATTTTGCAAGGAAAGCAACCGTCATGGAAAAATACACACACATGGACACAACACAACACAGTAAATACAGCTATGCTGATGACACTCTCAAAGTATGCCATGGCCACTCAGGGCACTGACACCATTGGTGTCGAAATCTCATTTTACCTGTTCTTCATCCACATGGAGACCACTTCGGGTTTTTTTAGTGAGCAGAAAATGTGACTGAACCTGAATTTCCAAACTAAATACATTTGCTGTAGATTAAAGGTAAGCACAGTTTAATGATCGTCCTTTCAATGTCCATTAGCTTTAATGACCAAAATCTTAACATGTATAACTAATCATAAAGGTGTGTGTATTTTACTACCATAAATATTATAAATGTAAAATATTCTATTTTATTTTAATTTAATTTGCTACACATGGCACCCCTGGACCCTAGACATTGACCTCAGCGTGATTAAGCATATAAGAAAACGAACAAATTCATTATTTTCACGAATACTGATTATGCATTAGCTATGTGCATGTGTTGTGCATGGACTTTTAGATGTTGTACTCTGCTTATCACTACTAGTGTCATGTCAGCTTAACCTACTTATAACTTGAAGTGCCATGTGCCAGTCATTTGACCACTATAAGTTCCTGCTAGTAGTGCCCTGCTGATTTACCTATTTAAATAGTTTAAATGGCAACTTGCATTGCCTGGTATATGAACTCATTCCCTCTTGGTTGTGTGCAGTCAGTGAGGTATGCTCTGGGTACATCTGGGTCAATGAGTGAAAACTATTTCTTCAATTCTTCTCCAGGGAGTCAAAACTCAGAACGAGTTAGAACAGGGGCCATTCCTGTCTACAAAAAGGTCATGGTTTGTTTCAACCAAGCACACACTACACCTGATTTACTTTGTTTCAACATGCCCCAGAATGTCTGTATGTCTATTGGGCAAAAGGTTACATTTATATTTCCACCCATAATGTGTGCAGGTGTCACATTGGACATAAGATTGTAAAGTGGCGGTGTGTCATTGGCCATGAAAAGAACCTCATGGTGATATGAGCACAGTAGCTCCTGGAGGGCTGTGAAATAAAATGACCATGGTTATCAATGAATCAAGGATAGACTTCAAGGACACCAAGTGGATGATTTTTAGAGTAAAGCCATGTTGTTTTGTAGCTCAGGTACAATGCTAAGTCTCTAAGCGATTTACACTATGTAACTCCATAGAGCCCTTAATAGCAGGCACTGAGACATGGCGACTTGAACATGAAGGCAGGAGAAAACGTTCAAAAGGGTAAGAAGGATATAAGTGAAATTGACATTTATTAAGTTGGCGTGTACTGTATTAAATTTACAATTGAGCTCAGTCGTTAGAGTTATGAGTCTTGCTTAAGGACTCGAACGCTGCAGCTTGATGGACCTCAAACCTTCTGTTTAGCAGTCCGGAAAATTTAACGGTTAAGCCAACGCTGTCTTCAAAATCTCACTGTACTCTAAGTTTCACAGTTCTCCTAAATTCAAATACTGAGAGGTGCCAAACCGTGACCCCCAGACACCGACCCTTCACAAAATCCTGTACGTCTTTTACAGCTTGCCACTGTGGCAGGAAGCGTAAAAGGGCTGGTGGACATTAGAAAAACACTGGAAATATCCTTTAACCACCCATCTCTGTCTGGGTACCATGGAAGGAGCCCAAACGCTGCTATCAAGCTGTGGCTTCTGGGATTTGTGCCCAAGACATGGGCTCCTGATGCACTAACATAGGCTATGGGGGATGGAAATCTCTTCAACCACACAGCTAGATGATCCAGCTCTATCTAATGTCACCCTGCAGGAGGGATAGTCAGTGGTCACCAGGGTTTGGGTCAGAAACTTGATCTTTGTCTTACCCAGAGAATATCTTTGATGGATTTGAAAGAATTCAGTATGGTATGCTCACTGCGTGTGTTCCTTTGTGTGTGTTCCTTGTTTGTGAGTGAGCAAAGGAATTGCAAATTATAATGGTAAAAATTAATGCATTAGTTGAAAAAACTGCACATGCCAGCAAAGTTTCCTGCCCACCAGTCAACTGATATTTCAAAACTGTGATCTCATTACACTTTTGTACAAATAAAGCTCCAGTGCAGGTTTAGGGACCCTCCAAACATTTTAGAAACACTATGTCACTATATGGACTGAACATTACATACAATAAGAGGTGTCAGAAGTACACCATTTCTTTACTTCATTAAAAATACTACTTAACTGTTCATTAGACCTGTGAGTAAAAGTTGAAATATGGCTTCCATGTTTTACTCAAGTGGAAGTATTAAAGCTACTAAAAGTACTTAACGTTAAAAAGTTTTTTAAAAAATCTTTAAAGGAGCCTTTTTTAAATAAAGCTTTTCTAACTCAAATTTTGAAACACAATGATTATTACTAAACGCTAGATGTGCAGATCTATGACACCATGGTTACATAAGCTTTTGTACAACTACTTTAATCTACAAACCTTGTACTATAGAGACCATCTTTAGCAGAGCACAGTACAAACAGAACAACAACTTTTTTCATGGACATGAGAAGCATGTACAAAATATTTGGGATTTTTTAAATTAACCACACATGGCAACATTTAGTAACACAGTAAGCCATGGCATTTGCTATTTGAAATACTGTCACTGGATTTTAGTCGAACAAACTGCAGCTTTACCATTTTCAGAGCAGTTATTTTATACACTGCACAACACTACTTCATTTGAAAAAAAAAAAACCTATGCAAAACCTTTAGAAGTGTTATATAACTTTGTTTAGAAATATACCTTCTACATTTAAAATGCTTTTTATATTCATCACAGAAATACAGGGTGGGGAAAAAGTCACCGGACATTCTTTTATTTCATAAATAAATGGAAGAACGACATATCTGCATACCCCAGCAAGTAATGGGTGAGGGGCAATTTCTTTTGTCCAGAACATGGCCGCCATCTTGGCACCAAGGGCAAGTTTTTGCGGGACCTCCAATGGAAGATGGTAGCATATCACAGATTTGCAATATCTCTTGTGGTTCAAAAGTTATCAACACAGAAATTTCAAGACATTTGTTGTTTATCACAGGTAACTGAAGATGGAATTCACAATTCTACCAATGTCCACTATGTCCAGGGAACGGAGCTGCCGTATCGTAGCCACAGACTTCAACAACCGACACCCAGAAAGACACTAATTTTACACAGCACTGTTACATCCCTCAAAGCCAAATTCCGAGAAACCGGGACCGTGGGTGACAAGCCGTGTAGCGACCATCTGAAGAACCGCTACCAACGAACAAACCTGAGCAATGCTTTTGGCAGCCTTTGTGAAAAGTCCACGACGCAACATGTGACGTGTCCTGTGACTTTTGACTGCCCCTGCTGAATTCGTTGTACACAATGAAATAATTTGCATATAATACCCTGCACAGAGAATGTCCACTACACAAAATGCCAACTACTCAAAACATTTACTGGACAGAAGGCCTGCCACATGGAACACCCACTGCACAGATCATCTGTTACACAAAGTTCTTACTACACAGAATATCCACCACATGGACTGCCGACTAAACGAAACAGCCACTACACAAATCACACACTAAACACAACCGCCCACTACAAAAAACAGTCATTACTTTGGATACTCACTACACAGAATGTCCACTACACAAAACTGCTTTACAGTATAGACCAACCACTACACAAAAGAACACCTTGCAGGTAATCCAGGCTAAATCCATCATCTACAACTTAATAACTGCTTACGACATACAAGTTTTATCTACATCATCATAAGAACTTGGGTTAATTTTAGAGTTTGGGTAAATTCCATTTAGTAGGAGTTCTATGACGGTAATAACGGAGGGCCCAGAGCCCAGGAAAGCCGTGTGACATGTCTATTTGTGTAAGTGTAAATAACGATTATGTTTAATGATGATTATGTATTCACAAAAAAAACAGCTTCTGTTCCCACAGGAGCCAAAAGGTGCAGTTATGTGCCTCTTTCTTGATCATTGTGCCTCGGGGCCACTTTTAGTCAACAACTCGCATTTCAAAGAGAGATGGGAGATTGAACAAGCTCCGGTTTGAATTGTCCACGCTTGAGAGTTTGCACATGTGCACTGAACACTGAATATTAATTAACATGATCTGTTAGAGATACTGTTTCAGGTCACAGAAGTTTGTGTACACGATTCAGTGTGAATATAAAGCGTTCGAGAGCACTCTGAAGGCGTTCAGCATCTGTTTGGCTCGTTTCCCAAACTCCCATCTTTATGCTTTGCCATGGCTCTCAGCTTTCTCTAAGTCACATTGCCATAGCAACAGACTCCGGGGGGAAGAGAGTGAGGGACATCTACATGAAAGATAAGCAACCAAGAAGACACATTACACATACATATTTCTGATTCCTCAGCTTACACAGTTAGCTTGGTTGCTTGAGTTTTCTCAGATGCCACATACACAGTCAGGCTGATGAAAGGCGCAGCTATTTGCGTCATACTCAGGATAAGCAGGACATTTAGCCATGCCGTCAGTTCGCACAACCGAATATATAGCAAAAGTATGTGGACAGCTCATTTAACTACGGATCCCTGGTATTCCAGCCCACTAGCAGCGTCGTGATATAAAGCCTACAGGTAAATAATCTCCATAAACAAACAATAAAAGTAGAACAGACTGAACTGAACAAACTGAACCCTTTCAAGGGTTTCCTCGTTCACAACGAGTTAGTTTATCGACTTCCAGGCCTGTTCTTTTAAAGTACATAATGAAATGGTTCGTCAGCTTTGATAGAGAACTCGGCTTCCTTGCATTTGCCCTAATAAACAGACCATTCAAGCAGCAAAAATACCCATGTTTTTGAATGTCCACAGACTTTTGGCTATATAGTGTATTTTATTGCACCTTTACTCATATATAATCTGATTTCAATTAGAAATGCCATTGTCTTTCTCTGTCTCGTTATAGGAATATAGGAAATGTGTCATTTGTATGCAGTATTGCTGATGCTGCCAGCTCCAACCGCCCAGCAAAAAAAAACTTACAGATAATGTTTTTTCTACTTATTGTCAAATATATTAGTGTAAAATGTACACACAACAAAAGTGGCTGGTTCAGCTTTTTTCTTTTCCAGTTTACCTCACAAGTAAACAAAATATAAGTACTTTGTATTCTTGTTGAGGTAAGCAGCACTGTTGCTAGTGCAGATGATCTTGAAATGTTGCAGTGTATAGCCAGATCTCTACTGGTAGACATTTTTCCACCTTAACTGGAACCTATGGTTCATCTTAAGAAACATATTATGATTGACTTAATCTCCAGTGCTGCAATTGTATGGCCCTATGAACCTCTACAACACATAACTTGCATAACTTGGCAACTTGGCTACTTCTTGAGTAAACACTATTTGTATCTTTGCAGAATGATGATTAGTTAATACTACATTTAGCTATGTCATTTGGCATTTTAGCTACGGCCTATTTTATTTATTAAATCTCGTGGTTTCAACTTTGGAAACGTGATTTAACTTTCCAGAATTATCTTAGGACAAAAACAAGTCCTGCATACTCCAAAGGTCATTAGGAGTTTGTCAGTGTGCCTGTTTGTTTCCTAACTCGTGTTAGCTTGACAGGTATAAACAGGAAAAGTAAACAGTTATAACTTCAAATGCTTGATGTTGGACCATGTGGCCATTTTATAGTCGCGTTGGAATGGAATGTACTGTATAAAATCTCGTTTCAGCGCACTGCCAGAAGAACGAGGAATTTTTTTTGTCCATCTTGCTTTTCTCTGGGGAAAATCTAGTGTAACGGCAGCTTCAAGCTCTAAGCTCAAACGCCGAGGATTTCCCCATAAGATCAAGAGCAACTGTATACATCTCCAAATTTCTCAGTAGAGCATAGGCCTGTTGCATAAGAGACCAACCCCCTCCCCCTTCTCTTATGGAAGCCAAATCCCTTTCACTCACACACTGTAGCTGGAACCCCTCTCGCTACTCTTTTTCCATTAATCCAGAGAAGCTAAACGTGAGGTCTGAGAGCTTTCAGAACTGTTTGGACTACATTTTCATAAAAATGTTTGTTAGTCCTCTATTCCGAGGGTCCTCTGGGGATAAGAGCCCTGGGTGGCTTCCAGTAGAGGCACAGGGGGAACCTTTGTGTTGGAAATCACCATTCTGAGAAACCATTAGCAATAGAACACCGCAAAGGTCAAAGAAAATACCCTTCCTTCAAATGCACACCAGTTGATGTCTGTCTAAAGCTTTACAAGTTTACAAGCCCTAACTATTTTAAGTCGTAAGGGAAAGTTTATAGAGCGTCTGACAAACACCTGACAAACACAGTGATGGACCAAATTAAAAGGTATTTAAAGTCTTGCGTTCCACGTACAGTGTAATCTTTACTTCTTTTTTTTTAAAACAAGCTATGGAATGCAGATCTGCGTTTTATAAGATTCGTTTTGTATGCACTGAAATACAGAGTCTTTAGGTAGAGCAGGAGCAATCCTATGGCATCAGAATAAATGGGGACACAATGAGTACCTAACAGGCATTAGCTGGACATTATAATTGCCTTACAACTTTTGTCCATCTTTCAAATCTAACAGATATGTTTGTGAGGAAAATGAAGTATGAGAATGTAGCCATGCTCCTTAGGTGTCGCTTAGAAGAAATTCCTTTCCATTTTTCAACGACACCCCAGTGAACCATGTCTCCACATTACACACAGTTTATGGGGACCCCGTGTTTCATGGTGATCTACCTAATGAATTCTTGAATTCTTAATAGGCATATTTGAATGCTATATGGGGTATAGAGGATGGGTTCGGTGGGTAGCACCACTGCCTCACAACAAGAAGGTCCTGGGTTCAATCCCTGGATGGAGCTTGGGTCCTCTGAGTCAGCATGTCCTCCTCGTGTCTGCATGGGTTTACTCCGGGTACTCCGGTTTCCTCCCACAGTCCAAAGACGTGCGTGTTAGGTTAATTGGTGTCT
>JAUZST010006626.1:0-14712 GCA_034779995.1 Parotocinclus haroldoi
GAGTTGGACCAGAACTGGTGCTGGAAGAACAGCCTGAGTTGGACCAGAACTGGTGCTGGAAGAACAGCCTGAGTTGGACCAGAACTGGTGCTGGAAGAACAGCCTGAGTTGGACCAGAACTGGTGCTGGAAGAACAGCCTGAGTTGGACCAGAACTGGTGCTGGAAGAACAGCCTGAGTTGGGCTAGAACTGGTTCTGGAAGAACAGCCTGAGTTGGGATAGAACTGGTTCTGGAAGAACAGCCTGGATTGGGCCAGAACTGGTGTTGGAAAAAGAGCTCGGAGAGCAAACAGAATATGTAGTTAGGGATGTTAAGCACACAGAGTCTATACTTTTTCTTGAGCTGCCCTTTTGATCTGTAACGTCGTGTGTTAAATGTCGCACATTAAGTAAGTTAGGTATTCCCTAGGGAATACAGAATAAGGAATCGGTTTTGATGGTGCAGAACAACAAAAACCACAAAACCCGACCGAGCCATTCTGTGGAGAAATGTGTTTTTCATTAAAGGAATGTTCAAGCATTAAAGGAAATATTTGCAGATTACTCGAGCGGGACTTGCTTAACAATTCTGATGTATAAAATCTATTTAGTTCCTCCACAATAAACAGGGCTGTAACGCAAAAGATTACCATGCCCTCCCACACACTCAAGTTCTGCGTCTCTGCCACTGTTTCCTCTGCCTCTCTACCCTGTTCAGTTAAAAGGCAATCTTCTGGAGAAAAACAAACACATTCACACAGCGTCCAGAAACAGCTCCATTTCTGCAACAGAAAATACTTTCCGGTCCTCATCACACTCCGGTCGCCCCCTGCCTGACACGAGGAATGGGCGTGGTCTTCGTCAAGTACATCCAGGACTTAAAGGGAACCGATTTCAAATATCCCCTGCATTATTAGATCTTTGTCTTTGAGCGCGAAGGACAAAGTAGCCGTCTTGCTGCTTAATGGAGGCAAGAAGTCACAAAGTCTTTCATGTGCAAATACAGTTTTTCTGCATTTATCTGCTGGCGGGCAGCCATGATGTTAGTTACTGTGCTAATAAATCGCACGGTGTGAGAAATGCATAAGAGTTTTTTTCAAATAAAAAGGGTTTATTTTAATCATGACTACCGTTTGATATCATGGAGTTTACCATGTGATAAAAATCTTAACCTCTTCGTTTTGGTTGCTTCTCCTCATTTGCAAATAGTTTTTATAAAGCAATAGGATCGCATTACATTCATAAGGGATGCATCCTGTCACGAGTACAACAACAGTGCAATAAGGGTGGACTGATTTGATCTTAATGTCACAAGGAGAAAGAATCTAACAGTTTGCGTGTTTACTTTCCAAGTTGAAATGTTTGCATATGCGAATTAAGAAACAATCTTACTATATCTTAATTTATCCTGTAAGCCTAGGTTTTTTTTCTAGGGCACTCGCTCGTATCTTTATTACAACCCAAAATGCTTTTCCTGGTCGGGGTTCATCACGTCTTGTTGTCATATGGTTCCTAATCCTGGCCCCTGACCCTGACCCTTGATGTACAGCGTTCCCTCGCCAATTCGCGGACTCGGTGCATTGCGAGTTTTCAAAAAATATTAATGGAAAGAAAATCTAAAGCGGATTTTCGCAGTTTTTATCTGCGGTTTTGTGTTCGCTGTTTGTGAAAGTTTCATTATAGACTGAATTCATTAAAACCCTACGATGAAAGCCAAACGTTCTGCAAGTTCTACGGCTAAAATAGTGTAGAAATACTTCAATAAATACAGCGTCCCTACTTTGTTTTCGTTTATCGTGGGTGGTCCTGGAACGTAACGTCCCCCCCCCCCGCCATAAACGAGGGAACACTGTACCCATTACAGTTTGTCTGCTCATGTTTATGTTTTATATACCATTGTCTGTCCTGTTACTGTTTGTCCATTCTTGTTTTATATATTGTTCCCTGTGTGGTGTGTTCCATATTTGTGGTTGTTATATTGCAGCATTTAGCACTACAAAAAGCACAATCAAAGACAGTAGGCAGAACGTTTCACAAACAACCGCATCACGTTAGTGACAAAGCCACGCCCAGGCCACGGATAGCAGGCCGGCATCCACTAACAAATGGACTAGGGCTGTACTGATCCGATATTCTGTATCGGTATCGGCCCGATATGTGGCAAAATCACTGGATCGGAGATCAGATGGGGGGAAAAACAGTTTAATCCGATATCTTTCCTATCACGTTTATGCTTTACTACAATTTGGACGACAAGGCGTAAACAGAGACGCGTCACGTGATCAATAGCTGTTAGCTAGCAGCGTGGTCATCATGTCAGCTGTGTGAAGTTATTTTAAGTTCAAGGATGACAAAAGTAAAACAGCCGAGTGCAGCGTATGCAACGCCAGTGTTTCAACAGGTGCTAGCAGCGTATCGGTCTGATATGGGTATCGCCAGATATTCAAGTTTTAAGTATCGATATCGATATGGGGCATTAAAAAAATGGTATCGAGCCAGGCTTAAAATGGACATTACTAAAAGTAGGCTGGGTTTTGAATATACAGGAACGTGTGGAAATACTGGAAATGGGATTTCACATTACACGCTTCCTGTCTGAAGAGTCTGAAGAGTCACGAACAAAGCATCCTTAGTGTACCGCTGACTTTAAATTGCACGACGCTTGTGGCGTTGAACAGATTTCGAACCTCAATTTCACGTCTCGCGTTCCTGTGCCCATCACAGACCCTGACCTAACGCCGTTATTACCGTTTGCACATAGCTCAATGCAAAGAAAATCGATAACCCTGAACACGAATACAATTTTTTCAAAGTAAACGAGCACCAAAGTACGACACACGTTGTATTGATGGCAGGAGAAATGCACACGCTAAAGTAAAAAAATAAAAAATAAAAACAAAAACATTTGACCAGTGGATTACGGTTGCAGCTTAGTTAAGGTCGTTAAAGCGAACAGACGTTGTTAAATTGTACATAGAACTCATCAAATCAGACACGTATTTGTTTGAATGAAAACGATGCATCATCTTTCTGGTTTCTGATTCAGAAGCGATGTTCTCCATGCAGTGATGAAATCACAGCTCTTCTCTCATTAATCATCTCATTCACTAAAAGCCCTGCCTGGACCCCACATTCCGTTTCTAGATCTGTATTCTAGATAAGTGACAGCAAAATGACATCATCAGTAGCACTAAAAGTGCTAGTGCAGGGTTACGTCGGGTCCGATTTCAGGTCTGGACTGAACCTTACGATGCATTGTTGCCGTTGGCTCTTTGAACATGAGAGCAGAATAGCCCTCTCCCATCTTAAAATAGATGAATTATTATGTTGTGCGAGACTGTGCCTCTCGCAACAACACCCCTTTACCCAGCCACACACTGCTCCCCTGACCCTTACCTGATTCTCCTGCTCCTTCATCCATCCCAGGATGAATCCAGGCCACTGCTTTCCCTTTCAGAGGGACCTGCTAGTCACACTGCACCGAGTCGCTTTTTGACAGTTCATCCCTTTAAAAAAAAAACGAAAAGAAATATTGCAGCAGTGGCCCTGCTGTGAACAGGTGAGACAACACATGTTCCCCAAGGAGTGCTTCCTCTCTCAGGCAGGTTCAGTTACACTTCACCACTTTTCTTTTTCTTTACTTTTACGCAGCTCTAACGGTAGAATAATGTGATCCCACAAACCTTTTGTTTTGTGGTTTGCAGAACCCAAAGGTTTTCTAATAATGCCCTAATGTCTTATCGCTCGCTGCGAGAGCTTGTAGTAGGACATAACGGACAGGTGCCCCTAATTTACCATTATTATTTACATTTTCCAAGAGCGGCACTGTCATTTATATCATTTCATGTAGTAGGCACCCAGTCTTAAAGCTGGATTTTGGAGGCAGGGAAGAAGAGCGTTGTCTGGTTTAACGACTCCCATTTTCTGTACTATTGGTACGTCAGCGTTGTTCACCTGGGGAGGTGGTGGCACCAGGGATCACTGGTGTGATGCTCTGGGCAATACTGTGGTCGAAAAACCCTGAGATCGGGCAATCCGCATGGTACGCGGTATTCACGGTACGGCGCAAAAGTCTTAGGCCACCATTTGATCAGATGTGCTGTTGTTGAACAATGGTATAATGGCCATATAAAATTCCTTCTCTATCTCTTTATTAGATAACAACCAGAAAATATGTCTGGATGCAATATTATAAAAAAATCAAAACCTCTTGGTTCTCCCAAGGTTTCTTCCTTCTACATTCAGGGGTTTTCCTTGCCACTGTCGCCCTAGGCTTGCTCCATTTGGGATTGGCCCTTTAACATAATAGAAGATTGTAAAGCTGCTTTGAGACAATGCTCCGTTGTAAAAAGCGCTATGTAAATAAATTGGAATTTATTTAGTGCGACCTCCAGTTACGCTCGGTGGTTCCAGTTATGTTTCATTTCCATGCTCATGAAGTAAACTAGGTCAGATGTCAGGAAGCACCGAACCTGGGTTTGTTACTGAGATATAGAGGTTCGTCTGTGCAGGGCTTGCCACGCGTAGAATTCCTCTCACGTTCCAATAACGTGAGCACTGAATATCTGAAGGGACTACGAAGCCCTGATTTGGACCATCCAGGGTCCATTCAGCCTGTCCCAGAGTGTTTCCAACATAGGCTGGGCAGGACTGCAGGTTCACGGGAAAGTCCTACGTCGCCTCCTGGGTATGATCATGGCGCATCATGGCAGGCTTACGCGTTTCTGGATGTCATTTGATGGTTTGTGGTTGGTAACGATAAGCCTAAAAGGCATTTGAATATCACAGCTCAGCTCTTTTTGGTGTTGAATGCTGTTGGTGGATTTAATAAGAGAACAGAGACGAGAAATTGGTTCGTTTGTGTTTGAAAATATTGAATCTTCCCAACGGACAGTGGCCTTGGAGCATTTCCCGGAGTATTTGACAGCCGTTCTGGCCGTGAGCTTTTTTTGATTATATTTATGATGTTTTTTTAGTGTGTGTGTGTGTGCGGGGAAGTGTGAAACCCAGAGCCACTAAGGTTTAACCCTAGGCACGATCACACAGCACATTTTCCTCGTTCACTGTGGTGCTCGCTGTGGCTAATAATGGCCTTTTAGGAAGCAAAACAACAGGATCTCCAGAATTCCCACACGAGGCAGTTAAAACGGTGCCGTTTTCCCTGTTTCGGCCCTTTCAAGTCGTGCTGCAGATGAGCCAGGCCTCACCGAAACAACGTTACCTGGCTGTTCATGGCAATCGAAGTAGGACAACTGATTTGCTTTTTGTAGTCTGGGTAAATATCAAGGCAGGTTAAAGGTGGCTGATTGCTCAGTCATGCAAATTTGCGCCGAGTGTTTACCTTGCAGCTGTTGTTAAGCGCCGCTGTTCTCGTTGTTCGTGAGAGCGAATCGTTTCTCAGGTGTTTTTCGGGAACGGAGATATAAAACGGGATTTGGCTTCGTCTTCGCCTGCAAGGCACGATGAGACTCTGCAGTTATGTAAACCGAAATGAACAAGCGCGATGCTTATTCTAATTAGCAACAGTTGTAGGCTCGAAGGCAAAGAGGAACACATCAGATTTAGCGCGTGGGAAGATGTGTCGGAGCGCGTCCGCGCTTACGAGTCAGGCGGATATGCCGTCGAGAGCTCGCTGTTGATTGCAAGCCTCCGTCACCACGTGTTTAGACAGAGGGGTCTGATAAAGTTCTGCCGTGAGGATCAATGACCGGGTCTTTCCTTCTCCGTGGTGCGATCAGCAGGCTTGTAGCACAGCTGTTCCACGCTCCCCAGCTCTACACACAAATCAGTATGGCCAAACCACAGGGGGAGGGCGGTGCAAGCTGGCGTTGGTATCACTGGGACCACGAAACACTCGCCAAGATCCCCGACAGCCCGCACTCACGTCCACTAAAGTGCATTCAATTGGTTTCCATTTCCGCGGCGCCGCTGCCTCGCAGCGTGAAGGTCCCGGGTTCAATCCCAGGGTGGAGCGGTCAGTGTGGAGTCTGCACGTCCTCCCCGTGTCCCCGTGGGTTTACTCCGGGTACTCCGATTTCCTCCTACAAGTTCCAAAGACGTGCGTTTTAGCTTAGTTGGTGTCTCACCAAAAACCATCCCTGTCTGGGGTTGTTCCTGCCCTTGCGCCCGGGTGGGCGCCGGCATGTGTGTCAAATATTCTGCATTTACGTAACAGCGGTCGGCTGGTAGCGCTGTTACGATTTGCGAGGAGGGTGGGCATGTCTTCAGAAGGGGGACATTTCAGTCATGCAGATATAAGTGTTAAAACAAACAACTCATGTCATATCTACAAACGGGGCCTCTTCTGAACGATCAGGAATGGTTCCTTGTTCACTATTGTGCAACAAAACAAAAAAGACATTTTAGGCAGATGAATATGTCCAAAATATTTTGTTTCTCTCTTTCCTCTGTCTGTACAGCACAGGGTCAGAACCTGGTTACAGCGAACGTGTCTGTGATTGAAGGAGAGACCGCTACAATCAGCTGCCAGGTGAAGAACAACGACGACTCCGTCATCCAGCTCCTCAACCCGAACAGGCAGACCATCTACTTCCGGGACGTCAGACGTAATAAACGTTTGCTCCGTTTATTCTTGTAGCGCACTCATCTGAGAGACGTCCCCTGTCCCCATTATACTGTGCACTCTTACTTTGTGTTAAGACCACCATTTCGGTTCTGTGCAGCAGCTGTTGCCTCTCAGACGGCCTTGCACATTTCATCGTTCCACTTAAGTTGGGCCTTGGGTTGAAGGTTTCGTATTATTGGAAAGTGCAGCAAGGCACGGCATTGTTGACAAGGTCCTTCTAGCAGATGAATGACAGCGTGTAATTGTGTTGCCCTGATTAGAGCGTTCCGAATGGTCCATTTGTATTCCAGGTTTGAGGTTGTTTAGCTGCTCGTTGGCGTGCTGAATGCAAGGCATATAATCATGCCTTCTCTGCCTAATAAGGGCCTTGATGAGCTGGTAAGTGATGGCCTGACCAGCAATCAGTGTCTACTTTAGCCCTGTAGAGGGAACCTCTTGCAGCTGTATTTCCTACTGATAGGACGGATGCTTTTGTGAATTAAAACGGCGTCTTTTCTCCCAGTGTAAGCCGTCCGTATCGAAACTCTATTACTATTTAGTAGTGTGCTTGTGTTTAAATTAAAAGAATATGTATAGAAATGATAGATTAGCGTGCGCATGTGTACATATTTGCTTTCTGTTTGACCTTTATTGCTTCTTGCAATAAAGAAGGAAACGCAGCGCAATATTGTAACAGTGTTAAGACTGAAAAGTTCTGCTTCCTGCTTGCTCCTCTGCTCGTATGAAAGCAAAGAAACATTTGTTAAAAAGGTCAGGCCGGGGTTTTGAAATCGAATTATTGTATCTTAGCGCTACATAATGTTCTTGCTTGGATAATTCAGTAGCAATTATGACTGACAAAAGATCATCACTTCTTCTAAAATAAAGAGATAGAGAGAGAGAGAGGGAGACAGAGAGAAAGAGAGACAGAGAGACAGAGAGAGAGACAGAGAGGGAGAGAGAGAGAGAGAGAGAGACAGAGAGAGAGAGAGAGAGAGATAGAGACAGAGATAGAGAGAGAGAGAGAGAGAGAGAGAGAGAGAGAGAGAGACAGAGAGAGACAGACAGAGAGAGATAGAGAGACAGAGAGAAAGAGAGAGAGAGACAGAGAGAAAGAGAGAGAGAGAGAGAGTGAGACAGACAGAATGTGAGAGGCAGACAGAATGTGAGAGAGAGAGACAGAGTGAGAGAGAGAGTGAGAGACAGACAGAATGAGGGAGAGAGAGACAGTGAGAGAGAGAGAGAGACAGAAAGAGAGAGGGAGAGAGAGAGAGAGAGTGAGACAGACAGAATGTGAGAGAGAGAGACAGAGTGAGAGAGACAGACAGAGAGTGAGAGAGAGAGAGAGAGACAGAGAGAGGCTGAACTCCAGTCACAATCTCTGACATTAGGAATGTGGCTGTGCTTCAGCCTCAAGTCTCTTTACCGCTGTCATATATTATTCTTTCTCATGTCTACTGGGCTGCTCGTTCCATCCTACTAGGAGCGTATGGCATTCTGAACGTTTCTTAGGCAGAATCCTTCAGTCCACCGGTGTCTCGAGCTACATACTGAGGTGAGGAGATGAGGAGCATGCAGTATTTATTTACATTGAAGGGAGTATCGGCTCTAAAGCCTGCCATCTGCCAGGACTGTGATACGTGAAGCAAACAAACAATCCGCAAACCACACACCAGACAAACAAACACAATTCTAGCAACAAATCCTAAAATGCATTGCTTCTAATCTGTTGGATAACTGACTGGATCATGACTAACGTTATTGTTCCCATTAGCTGCTGCATGTGACTTCTATATATTACTTGGTGATTAAGTCGTCCTTAACAACACTAGATTTATCCGTTTCTCAAATCTCTAAAGTGATCAAGCCTGAGAGCACAGAAGGGCCTTCGGGTCTGTTTCTCCTAACTCGTTAAATATTGTAGAAATGAAGCAGACCATATACGGTTATATACATTTACAGGGCAGGGATGTAATCGCTTAACATCTACCATCCATTCTGTGACGACGTCGTCGCCCTTTTCAGGACGGTCAAGTTTCAGAGCCTATTCCTTTAAATGATAATGAGCCACACCCTAGACCACTTCCTTCAGTGATTCATTACATCATGAGCTGCCTGAAATTGCTTGAGTGCTACTTTAACGGTATATTAAGGTTAATTTAATTGGTGCTTTACAGAGCTAGCGCTGACAACAGCACTGTTGGGCCTTGTGATGCAACTCTATTTAACTATGGATAAGGTTCAATAGAAGGACCTAACAATTAGGGCCTAAAGTCTGTTCTTTAGGGGTCTCTTTAGGGGCCTATTCCCGGGGAGCACAGGACACAGGTGTGACCTGCTTCCCTTCACTCAAGTACAGCCAATTGTGACACCCCAGCAAACAATATCAATCCTCCTACTCATTGACTTTAAAAGACTGGCAGCTCAGGGCTTAAGGCACGAATCAACCCTGGATAAGGCGCACGGGCGCTGGGGGGGGCATGCCTTTTGAACAACGTTCTCCAGAACTGTGAGTCGACAGCAGTACCTACCATGGCCGCTACCTTTCTCTATCCATAAGTGATCGTTATTACGTCGCAAAATGACCGTGTATATTGTGGATCAAATGATCTTAAATGTCAATTCACAATCCTCTCGCAAATGCAAAGAAGTTATGACCATGGATGATTTATGAGCACTGGCATGCCCGGTGTTTCTTAACAGCTTGCTTATAGTGGGCATGTCATCAGTCGCTCTGTCAGCTTCAGCACTTTAGCACAGGTAGCATGCGTCAGGGGAAAGAAAAACTCTGTCTCATGTCAACAACTATTCCTTCTCAGACATGGGGAGAACGATTTTATCCCTCGCCCTTTCCTGGGGAACCACTAGTTATTATTCGTTTCCCACACACTTAAAATGAGCGCGTAGGATTTAATGCCTGCGCCGTGAACTTGGGCTCGAGATGCGCGTTAGCTAGTCTGGCACGAATCTATAGGCAGAGCCAAACGCAGGGGCCGTCGCCCATTTCTGCCTTGGCGCTACATCCTTGATGCTATGACTTGTGCGCTCAGTAAAGCCTTTCTGTTTCCCCAGCTTTGAAGGACAGCCGGTTTCAGCTGGTTAACTTCTCTGACAATGAGCTGCGCGTGTCGCTGTCCAACGTGTCACTCCTGGATGAAGGAAGATACGTGTGCCAGCTCTACACGGACCCCCCGCAGGAGGCCTACGCTGACATCACCGTCCTGGGTACGTCGGAGTGCCTTAGCGAATGCTAAAAAAAAAAATCGCCGTTATCGATTTCCCTCATTGATCCTTTCAGCCGGTTGAACCCGTCTAATTGAATCCCGGCATAACACAATATCAGATAATTAGCTCCGTGTCGGCCCCGGTAACGCGGGTGAAGAAAGGAGGAACAGATGTTGCACTTTGGATACCGGAGGTGGCTTTTGACAGCTGCATTGACTGGTTGTCTGTTAAAGACCCCATCGAACGATTTGGGATAATGTCAGCTTTGTTCTACGCGGATGTATAGGACGTTTTGCCATAGACTGGGACTGAATGTGAGGGAGCCGGCTCACAAGGACAGCGCCGTTATACCTGGTAAGCTGTTATCGAGAGTGAAATGTACACTGGGCGAGACTGCATGTGCCACCAGTGCTCAGCATGAGAAGAGTGAAAGTGGCAGGCACATGCACAGGCACACTGGAGCTACACGAACAAGGCGCTCTGGGTTGTAGCACAGCGCAGACAATCATATTTCATTTGGTCCATGGGCATCTCATAGTCACTCCGAAATGGAGTTTACATTTTTTTTCCCCCCAGATTTCTATCACAGCCCCTCCGGGCCTGATTTGCTAAGGGTTTGAGTGCAAAACGGTTCGTTTGTACGAGCTGATGCAACAGCACATCCATTCTGTGGCTTAGTAAATATTGGAACGTTTGAGCTGAAGGGTAAGAAATCCTGGCTCATCTCAATGGCTTGCAGGTGTAAGTGTACTCTGGAGTACACTGGAGGTGCCTCCTTACTGATGCAGCCGGTCATGTCTGTATGGGACGTCCGGTCTAACGCTACTGCTGCTTGAAAGGGCCCCAATCGAACGCACACTTAGACTACAACTGTTTAGAGACATCAGTTGACCTATCGCCTAAAGTCACGCGAACTCAAGGAGAACATACAAATTCCACGCAGACATGAAGCGGAACGGGGGTCTTTGGGGTTTTGACCAAGCTAACCCGTGCGCAACCCAGAGGCCCACAAACAAAACCGAACAACCTCATAGCTGATATGATCTTCCGATATCCAGTCTAAGCGACCATGGAAGCTTGGCAGTGCTCGAGTAGTACCGGACCTTAACGGCTGAGCCACCGCATCCCTGAAACGCTATTCTTAAAACGATTCCTCCCGCTTCTGCGGCCATGCTGGGCAACGTGATTCAGATCAGTACCTGCCCTCGAGTCGGATTCATTTACACAGGCTTTGTAGTATTTATTATCTCTTTCTAAATCCCACTCTGGGTGCTAAATGAATGCCTTTTCATTGATATCGATACCCCAAGGTGTTTTGCACCATTGGGTAGAAATACCTGTAATTTCGTGTTTATTAAAGCAAAAGCCATGTGTAGCCCCGGTGTAGATTGCAAGCCAGAAACGATTTACCGATTCAAGGCAAAACCCTCGAAGGACACGCACACCATTTGTGTTTTGTACTTCGTGAATTCTTTTCTATAAAAATTTTTAAAAAAAACTAGGCTAAATGCTCATCGGAAGATCTCTGAGAAAGAGAATGTTGTTCAGAAGGCTTTAGATCCGGATAGAGATCTGACCACTGGGGGGGGGATCCAAAGCCCATCTCTAATCCCGCTGTTTACGTTCCTCCAGTTCCGCCAGGCAACCCAATCATCGAGTCACGCGAGGACGTGGTGAGCGAGGGAAATGAAACCGAGATAACCTGCACCACCATGGGCAGCAAGCCTGCCTCCAGCATCATGTGGAGGAAAGGAGATCAGATCCTACAAGGTCAGATTTCTACACCATTGATAAGGGTCTTTTCTGATTGTGCCCAACGCTCCGCTGCTTGCTCTGTGCATTAGCCTTTCCGTTCCCCTTATCTCCTGATTATTTGAAACGGTGTCTTAAAAAAAAAAAAAAAACCTTTGATTAAACTCCAGCGTCTACTGAAATGTGAAGGAAAGAGCGAGCTCAAAGACGAGCTGATTTTCAGCTGGGGGTTTCAGCTATGCCTAAATAAGTGGCTTTGGATGAACTCCAGCTGTTCCCCTCCCACTTGGCTGAAGATCCCCACGTATTAGCTGCCACCAGTTGAGGCTGCAGGATAAAGGGAGTCTGCAGCCTGCATAATCCGATCATGAATGCCTTTCTCCATTAAGCCACGAGGAAGGGAGTGCTGAGTAACCCAGAGTACCTGGTGACAAGTGAAGGTTTTTATGTTGCTGCACGTATTCTGGGGCACAAATAAAACGGGTCTGAGCTCTGAAGTTAAGCAAGGAGTCGTACACGGTCAGCGGCTCAGGATGTTCCCTTACTGGACCTGAACGCGCTCTCGTTCCACGAGAACAAATGCTTATTTGATTTGGCCCGCTTCGTCTGGACTAATTTCATTTGCCTGCATGCATGCATGAAGAAATGTTGTGGAACGTCCGCGCTACAGTATTTCCCTTTTCCCAGGTACTTAAGAGCGTAATAGAGAGGATCTTCTCTCTCTACAGCGATACAAAAGCTGCAAATTGCTTTACATGAATCATTAGTGCACATATTCGTACGTTAAAATGGCTATATTAAATGATGCTGAATTCCAGGCGGATTTCTCTGTTACTGTGATACATATTAAGATGTGCTCTGGTGGATAAGTGCTAAGACTCGTCTGTGGGCTTGGGTTTCCATTAATTAAAAATGCCATTGCATTTTAAAATAATTATAGAACGTATAGTAACGTACTGTTCTGACCCCGTCTAGTGGAAAGCCATAACACTTAAGAGGACGGCGTGATGTACCTGATACTGAAGCCGAAAGTGCTGGCTTGATTGGCAGGTTTACGAACACAGAAGATCAAACAGATGAAACAGAGGCTCAATGAGCGAATGCAAACTAGTTTATATAGTTATAGGTTAGATAGGATAAGTGTGTGTGTGTGTGTGTGTGTGTGTTGGGCAAACAAATGAGTACTACTTATAATAGGACAGGCAAACAAGTGGCAAAAAGTCAATTGCGAGTCATTTACACAAAAGTCTGTAAACACATCAACCGATTTAGAACAGTGTTTAGTCCAAACGTGAGCTAATGACTACGTGGCCGTGGGACCCGCAAGGTAGCTAAGCGCACATGAATGATGGAATTCCGCTATTTAACTCCCACCTCTGCTCATTGATTGGTTGCTAAGGTGACCAGCTGTTTACAACCACAACGTCCGGAGCTAAGACTTTTTTGTTACTTTCTACTGTAACGTTAAACAGTTTAAGACTAGGAAGTGGATGTTTATCAGAAGGACGTTAAACGGCGTCCATGGAACGCATGGAGCCATGGATTCCACCTGGCTTGCGTCAACTGCTGCGCTGTGGTAAATGTATTTTCTTGGGACAACCCGAGTATTGTTGCTGACCACGTGTGTCCTTGATAATTACAGTATTTACATCGGTCCATCACATCAGCCTGGTTCCCTCAACGGCGTTACTCGGTATCAGCCATACAGTACTTTTTTTTTATACCTTGCATGTCTACTGAGAGCTGTGTTGTAGGTCAGTGCTAAGCTATAATTATTTTCCCACTTCATTAGTTACAAGAAAACTATCGTCATCAGCACTGCAATTAGTTCTCGGCCCCTGGAGCATCCAGATTGTCTTAGAAAGAAGGCAAGTTTGACAGCCTGCGACCTGACGTGCTCACTTTGTAGTGCGGGCGCTCCTCAGATTGGCTTAACGGCCCACGTCTCAGCTTTCAAAAGTTCAATCAGCGACCGCCCATCATTCGTCCTTCTACGTGAGGTTTACGCGCTTTTGCCTCATCATGTGCTGAGATCATGTAACCGAGGCTGCAATGTCACAGCCGGTATACTGAGCATGACAGCGAGGAAATGTGTCTGCCAATTTAAATAAATGTAAGATTTGTTTGGAGGTGATGGATCATTTCTCATAGGACTTCATCTGGGAATGTTCTTACTAACCACTCAGAATGGAACGAGAGAGAAAGCGTGAGAGAGAGAGAGAGAGAGAGAGAGAGAGAGAGAGAAAGCAAGAAAGAGCAAGAGAGGGGCCTCATTATGGCTGCCATGTCATTCTTGCGTTTTGCTCCCAGGCGAGGAGACAGTGGAGGAGACATATGACAGGATGTTCACCGTTACCAGCCGGCTCAGGCTCACTGTCTCCAAGGAGGACGATGGAGTGCCCGTCATCTGCATCATTGACCATCCAGCCGTGAAGGACTTCCAAGCCCAGAAATACCTGGAAGTGCAATGTGAGTCAGCCATCGCTCACATTTTCTTTCCCCCCCCCCTGGTATCCGTGCAGTGTTCCTTTATGACTCAAGGTTTCAAATGTTTAAAAGCATATGAAAAGTAATGTTTACCAATTAAAGAAGATCACCGAATGTTAGGAAACAGTACTGTTCAAAACTCTTAGGCCACCAGTAGATTGTTTTAGCGGTTGTAGACTGACCACATAGAATTCTTTCCCAGTCTCTTTTTCAGAACACAACCAGAAAACACAGGAAATATGTATGCAGTGTTAAAAACTTAAAAAGCACACTTAACAGATACATTTGTAAACGACTTTTGATAGGCTACAGTGGTGAGTATTTGTGTGACCTGTCCTTACACTTGAGCATTGGCAGCATCTGCCGAGTTTCTCCTACAATCCACAGTTGCTTGGTCAGGAATGGGTGGAAAGTGGAACAGGTTGCAACGGCTTGGATATGCTAAGTGCCACAAAGAGCTGCTGTTTTAGCCATGATATACACATAATACCATGTATAACATGCTGATATCTGGACGCCTACATTTCAAACTTAATATACATCATATATATTACAGTATTGTAAATCTTACTGTAGAGTTGTTAAAGAGGGCAGGTTTAAGATAAATTAACATTAGTGCTCTAGTTCTCTCCAAAGATTTAAAAATGTCAATTAAAAGTAAAAAAAAACAAAAAAAAACACTTTTCTTATAAAAGATAATTCAA
>JAUZST010006627.1:0-67848 GCA_034779995.1 Parotocinclus haroldoi
TATATGACATAATAGCTCATAGAACTAATACAGGTTCACAAAAGTAATAAATGTTCATAGACATAAATACAGTTTCTGTACAATACAATGTTATGCCATAACATTAAAACCAGACTGATGGGTGAAGTGAATAATGTTGACAGTGTCATGCTCTTGGCAATGTTCTTCTGGGAAACATTGGATCCTGACATATGGATAAGACTTTGACATGTACCAACTACCAAAGCAATGTTGCAGGTCAAGTGCATCCTTTCATTTAAATGATATTCACATGTATTCCCAATGGTAGTTGCCACTTTCAGCAGGAAAATGCATCCTGTCGCAGTATAAATCACATTACAAAGAGTTTGATGTGTTGACTTGGTCTCAAAATTCACCAGATCTCAATCCAGTCAAGTTCTGTCCTATCCATGGAGGACTAAAATGATCTGCTGATTAACACTATAAAACACCTTCGGAAGCCTTGTGGAGTCCTCGAAGGCTGGCACCTTGAAATCATGAAGGGAACAAAAACAATTTTAGGCAAGTGGTTTTAATGTTATGGTGTTATATGTGGTATGGCTTAGTATTCCTTGGCAATTTGACACAACCAAGATTTTAAATTCTTTATCTGAGTTCATCTTATGACTTTTTATTATAATTACTGATTTCGAAATGAAGTTCAGAAGTTATAAGGTACAAATAGTAAGTAACAGATGGACATAGAGTGGGGGCCAAAAGTCTGAAACCTACACCTGGTGTTCTCCATTGTGGAAGAAGGAAAAGCAGGGTAAAATCATTTTAAAAATCCCCCAGGTGGCATAATGGCAATCTCTGATTCAAGTCTTGCATGCCTTCAGGCCAAGATGGTTGTTTCACAGGCATGACTGTACCCATCTGAGAGAGGAGGTCAAACACCCAGCCCTGCAACAAAAATGAACAGTGGACCCATTCAGGGTACTAACACCCTGTTTATTTCTGGATGAGTTTCCATACAACAGTGTTGATAAAATATGGTTACAGTTGAAAAAGGCATACTCAGATGCACACCTCACAACACTGGATGAAACAGTCTTCTTAATTTGTGGTGTATGCGGTTCTTGCTTTAATGGCTGTGGCTCTGGATGGAGAGTCTCCTCTTTAGGGTTTGACTTCCTGCTGGGGCGCTGCTGTTTTTTCTTTCTCTTACTCTGTTAATAGAAGCATGTGACAAGAGGACTGATAAAGCTAACCTATGCCGAATCATGAGTGAACATCTATGAATTCAGTGTTGGGGAACAATGCTCTTTGGTGATACCTTCTCAGAAGAGATAGTCTCCCTCTGGCATGGTGGAAGCTCTTGTAGGTCCACCTTTTGGCGTAAATGTGGCGCTTTGGGTGGAAGGGCCCCATTAAAGCTCCTCCTGTACTCACTTTCCATTATTTCAGGATTAGCCTTAAAAGGTGGAACTGACCCGTTGCTGTTGTACAGCATCTAGAGCAACAGACATGAGTTGGATACATTAATTAATGGCCTGTCTTTATTTAGAGCCAATATTAGAGAAAACTGACACAATTTACAACCAGCTGGAACAACCATTGCTGAACAAAGGTGGTGGTTTACCTAACCAGCCACCTACAAAGAGTCCCTTCCTAGGAGGTTTAACCCCCATTAACACATTTACATTACCGGCATTTAGCAGACGCCCTTATTCAGAACGACTAACTTATACAGTCTTACAATTCAAGCAGTCGTGAGTTAAGGGCCTCGCTTAAGGACCCAACTGTGGCAGCTTTGGCAGAGGTGGACTTTGAACCCTACACCATCAGGTTAACCGCTAGGCTACCGCAGTCCCACAAACCATGTGCATCTCTAGACTCACATATTGGCAGGATGGGGCAAGGGTTCATGAATGGGTTACATGGTGATCCTGATGACTCATGTTTTGGCAGGGTAGGTCAAGGATTCTTAGGACCATCTCCACAGTGACAACCTCCTCAGAGGAGAAATACCTGGAGCTCCCCACCAGCTCCTAGAACTAAAGGAGCCTTTCATATGAGGTGTGAAGCATCTTCAAAAACCAAGAAGAAGTCCAGCTGCCTTCAACTCAACTGTATAACTTAATACATTTACATTAGCATGAATAAAATCAATGCATTAATCAATTAAAAAAAATAATAATAATAATTAGTGCTCATTTTTTCTTTATTTCTCATCTATGGCAGAGCAACACCCACTCTAGTGTTAAATCATATAAACTAGTTAGGTGTTAACAGGATTATTTTATAAGTACAGTTGTGCCCACTACGACTGACTGACTGACAGGCAGAGGGGTTCAGCTGTGCCCCAGTGTAACAAGTCTAGAAACACTCCTGCCTGAAGCGCTACGATTAGTGTGGTATACATAACCCTCTGTCACCATCTACTGGTAGCTGGATTATATTGTCACCATCACATAATCTACACCAGTGAAAATTAGGATATTTTCCATACAACTATCTTTCTTATTAAGATAAAACAAATTCCAAGTGTTCTGAAAGCTCAGTTCTAGTCTTATCTGTCACAACGAAATATCATATAATATAATATGATACAATATTTAGTAGCTGTATTAAAACTGCAGGCGCTTACTGTTTTTGGTAGTAAAGAAACTCTTACTTTAGGCAGCTAGAGAAAAGCTGTAGACATAATTTTAAAAGTGTGTTAATGTACCTGTTCTGCAGCAAGAAGGGGTGATTCAGAAACTGGAGTTTTCCACTGAAATTGCCTCTGGTACTCCGAAGCCCGGAAACCATTCTTCTGATACTCTGACTTCAGACCTGCCTTCTTCCTCAATACATGGTTTATCTGACATGCAGAACAGACCTTAATTAACATACAATGATGCTTGAAAGATTGTGAATCCTTTATTTTTTTATATTTTTGCATAAAAATCTAGACCAAATGGTAGCTTAAACACAAGGCAAAATATTGCCCGTAATCATTTATTTATTGAAAATGAACAAGTATTACACATCTGTGAGTTGCAAGTATGTGAAGCTCTAATGACTTTTGTTACATTTATCTAATGTGAAAATTAACTACTCCACAATAAGGAGAACAATGAACAACAATGTTATACATGGCAGTGCAGCAAGGAGAAAGCCACTGCTCTTCAAAAAGTGCATTGCTGCCTGTCTGAAGAGTTTGCTAAACATCGTGAAGACTATTTGGAAAATACTTTGTGGGCTGTTAAGTCCACAACAAAAATTCTTGGTTTATATGAGTTCTATGTCTGGGAAAAAGAGAGTTCTACATTCTAGCTTAAAAACCTTGTCACATCTGTGAAACATGGTATGATCAAGGTTTGGGCCTGTTTTTTTGCACCTTTTTTGCGACAATGTCTATTGTAAAAAGCGCTATACAAATACAATTTAATTGAATTGAATATACTATTTTCATCTTACTAGTCTAAGTGGGCTTGATATATATACATTCAGAAACAAACCTACGTGATGAGACAAAAGTCACAGGACATGTTGTGTGTATCTGTGAGGAACAACAAATGTTTTGAACTTTGTGTTTATAACTTTTGAACCACAAGAGATCTTGCAAATCCAACTGCGGCAATCGATTTTTGGTCTTTTTTTAATTTGCCACGTGACTCCCTTCCCATTAAAAAAACTTGTATTAAAATATGTCATTTTCCCTTTTGTTTCTAAAATAAAAAACTATCTTGTGACATTTGACTCACACTGTGATGATGTTTTAAATACTGTTTATGCAGAAATATAGATTCACAAACTTTCAAGCATAAGTGTATAGTCATCACTGCAATTACTAAGGTGGCTTACATAAAAAAAACTCAGCTGACATCATCAGCATGTATATGTGGTAACTGCTACTTAATAATCCTATAATTGCTGTATTTCAAAACTGCTCAATGTTAAATTTAATTGTTTGAAAAATGTCCAACTAATACAATTGCAGAATGATTCACCTGCACAAAAAAAAGCAAAAATAGTTACAGGCCACTGATCATAACCGTATATCTCATAAACAACAGGTATAAGTAGTACCAACCCCATTTGTTGATTCTTGTGCCCGCTGTCCATCAGAGGCATTGGGTACATGAGCAGAAGGAGATTCCTGCCGAGGCTGGCTTGTTCTTAATGCTTTTTGAAAAGTTTGATCTCTTGGGCCCAGAGGGGTCTCTACATTCTCTGAATAGATTGTTGGTGCTACAGGAACCACAGCTGAAGGGATGGAAGGTCTGGTTGTATCCTGCTGTCTTTGTAAAGCTGTATTTTCCCAACTGGAAATGTGAGGTTGTTTAAAGGGGACTCTTCTTTTGGACTGCAACTGTGGTTCTCTGTTTATTCCTTCAGGAAAATGACAATAATAATAATTTCATTAGCCACCGGGAGACAATTACAAACTCTAAAGAAGCACTGACTATCCTTCCATCCATCATCTTCCGTTGAATCCACACAGGGTCGTGGGCCAGCCGGTCCCCATCCGGCAAGGGCATGAACAACCCTAGACGGGGCTCCAATCCATTGTAAGTCCACACACACATAGTCATACACTTTAGCGACACACCACTTCAGAGACACCAATTAACCTAACACGCATGTCTTTGGACTGTGGGAGGAAACCCGAGTGCCCGGAGTAAACCCATACAGACACAGGGAGAACAAGCAGACTCCACACAGAAAAACACAGACCGCTCCACCCTGGAACTGAACCTGAGACCTTCCTGCTGTGAGGCAGCGGTGCTACCCACCAAGCCACCATGCTGCCTGCAGCACTGATTATAGACACAAAAACGTTATACATTCACTTTAGATTTGTAAAGCACACTGTATGAAAGTAACAAAATGTTCCTACTACTATGAGATGATTCTCATTGTTTTCTTGTTTATTTAACATTGCTTGTTGTTACTGTTTCTATTTTTTTTTTTGTCCGATTGCTTTTCTAGTCCCGAATTGTCTCCATCTTATGGCGATAGACTGTGACTGTTGGTTAATCAGTCTCGCTCTCTGTTCATTTGCAGACCTGCTGATTTTTTCCTCATTACCTCTTTCTATTTAAGCCCGGCTTTTCCTCTATTCCTTTGCCAGTGCTGTATATAGTGTGTGCAAAGTATTATAGGTGGTATTATTATTATTATTATTATTATTATTATTATGTCTGGTCAATGTCCCATTAGGATGTCCTGTTTTACAGAACGCAATACAGACAAAAAATCTGAGAAATCAGTATTCTAGAATATTCATCAAAGCATTTTTGGATTGTAGCCTATAAAGCACATAATACTGTTAAAAAGCCCAGGACTAAAAAGAATTATTAAGTAATTTTAGGTTAGGTGATAAGTACAGCAAGATGGTCTGAGTTATGATGTTTTGGAGATGGGAAGACAACAATACACTTTAATACACATTATTCACATCTAGGAGAAAAATGTACTCTGAATTTTAAATTTCGATTTTTCCCTTGGTAAGCGATATGCTTCTGCACTATACCGTGCTAAATGAAGAGGTCAGAAGTGCTTGATGTACAGACTTATGTAGCAGGAGTTAAGAGCACTGAGAAATAAGCAAGGGAAAAGCAATAATAACAATAAATAAGAAATAAGAAAAAATGGAGCATTAATTAAACATTAATTCAACTCTGAATGTTTGCTTTCTATACATACAAATATCCAGATTAAACCTTGGAAGATGAGTTACATCGTTCACTTATTAACCTAACACAAACCAAAAAAAATGTCTGTTTTCAAATTACTTGTGTCAGTTCAAGTTTCAGTTTATGTTTGTCAAACTTGGGCCACCTGACAGAAAATTCACAAACTGCTTTTTGACCCCTGCCAGCAAAAGCCTACCCCTAACACACTTACTAATACTACTAAAACAAGTGCTAATCTGAAAATTATATTGACGAAATAAGAGTAGTATACTTCAGGAATAAGAATAATGCAGAATAGAAGTGAATCCATCCCAAAACACAAATCAAAGCCCCTCAAGTCTCAAAGTAGCATTAGCATCAGTGAATGTAAGCAGGATGATTTTAAATGCAATGTACACATTTTTCCATAACAAATTTGAATATGGGCTCCTGCCATCGACTCGATATGTAGTGGAACCAAAAACGGAAAGCATTTGGATGAGGTTTGACTCTAATATTTTAGTAGTGGTGGTTCAGTGGTTGTTCATTGCCTTCAACTGGCAGAGAGAGTCTAGGCTGACCATTTGGTAAGATTAGTGTTGAAAAGGTTTGCCAATCTGGCAGATGGTTGTGTAGTGAACAGGGTGTGAATATGGATATAAATTGTGGATCTTACCTAGCTCATCAGAGCGGAGCCCAGCTGATGGCATTTTGTGTGGAGTGGATACACTTCTTTCTCGTCTTGCCCTGGGTTTGTTCTCAGACCTCCTGGTCCCCTGTGTGTTCTAAAACACAAAGCTACTTGTAAATAACCACTATTTATGTCTCAATACCACTAAAAGGACTATATGGGTATTCACTATTTATCGTCTGTTTGCTTTAAACAGCCTGTCAAAAGAATTACAATAGGAACTACATATCTGTCTTGTATATATGTAAATATTTGGGATGTGCAATATGCATTTTCACAATGTTTATCAAGATAAATGTGATCACAGAGAAAACGAATGAGTAGCAATAGTTTAAACCTATTCAAATATTATTCCGTACTTAATAAAGTGACTGGTTTTTCAAAATGTGCTGCACATCCAATCAAACAAGAATAGTGGCACTTGAAGTTACCTTACCAACTTACAGTTGGTCAGGGTTGTGTAATCTAGGGCTAGATATCCTCAAATTCTCAGAAAAGCATACTGTCACGATAACAGAATTGCGATATGATGAAATCCTTATATCCTCATACTCCCACCCCTATATATAAGTACATGTGAAAATATCAAAGGTCATTCTAGTGACCAGTTAAAATGCTAACTGTGACTCTGACTTTTGACTAAAGGACTATAATGACAGACCTCTCACACAGCGGAAGAAACGCCATATTCAGCTGCTTGTGTGAATAGTTTGTTATAAATGGTAATAAATCAGACAATACTATTGTGCGGAAATTGGCCCCAAAATCTGTACTAAAAATTACATCATCTACTATGGTAATGTCCATTCAACATCCTGTTTCATAGGGCGTAATTCTGTCATAAGTCCAATAAATAACTGTTTTTTTTAACCCAGAGTGCAAACGGAGACCGTACTTTTATAATCTAAGCAAACGTTCTATCAAATTCACCAATATTGTGTCTTATTTATTATGGTCTTTATTATGTTCGCATTACATATCGGCCACCAGTAAAAAAAACAAAAAAATTTTTTTTTAAAATTTAAAAAAAGACATAAAGGGCGACCAATACTGCAATCTTAACCAAAAGTTTAGGCACTTCCACTATACTCACTTGACAATTTACTAATTGATACTACTTGATAATTAATACAATATTAATGCTTAAAGTCTAAAACACTAAAAACCAGAACCTTATCAGGGGTTGTGCAGAGAGGAAACACAAACTGGGTTGTTTAAACTTCATTTAGAACTGAAACAAAACGCGATTTGGCCAGTGGTGGCGAAACCTACGTCACGTGACATACAGGGCAGAGATTTCATATGGCTAAAATTGACAACTGCATATATTGTGGAAATATTACAATTTAGAAGGTGTGTGTGTGTGTGTGTGTGTGTGTGTGTGTGTCCGATATGCACAGTTAATCCATCTTTAGCTAAGAAAGTGTGCAAGCTTTCGTATCCTTACACCAGTGAATGTGCTAAATAAATCATCCAATCTCTTCCTGAAGGTCGTTTAGAGATAAAACAATCCGAATCGTTATCTTCCTGAAAAAACAAGCTCGCTCTGGGCATAAACGTGCAGCGCTTCTGGGCTGCAAAAGCGAAACATTTGTTTTTTATTGAATCGTTCTGTTTTGCATCTGAGAAAAAATAAATATAAAGGGCTTGCAATGAAGTGTAGCTATCAAGGTAAAAAATCAATATGAATTACTTTACCCCTCATTAAATCTGGCATCCGGGTTTATTTTCATTAAAAAAGCGAAAGCGACAATCCTCTGTCCGTGCGTTTACTTTAAACACACTGACGTCAAATGAAGCGTTTTCCGCTTTCAGCTCCGCCCTCACTCCCTCAAGCTCTAACAACAATCTGCCATACCGAAAAAATACGATACGAAAATACCTTTCCATAACGTACACCTTGCTAGTACTGGAACCCATTTTTTGTTTTCAGAACCGCCTTAATTCTTCGTGACATAGATTCGACAAGGTGCTGGAAACATTCCTCAGCTATTTCATTCCATATTGGCATGATATCATCGCACAGTTACTGTAGATTTATCTACTGCACATACACTGTTCACAAAAATGAGGACTAATCTGATCCTGTTCATGCCCCCATCGCTGTCAGGGTGTTTTGACCCTCTTGGGTGATCATACACACTACTGAAACAGTCAACGTGGGGTACTCTTGCCCAGTTTGACATGCTTCTGTTCACCCCCATGAATATATCACTTGCTACTCAATCAAGATAATAGTTTTCATACTCTTTTGCATAATGGAACCACTTTGAGTTTTCATTTGCTTTTATAATTATCTTGTTTAATGAGGTTTAATGAACCTCATTTTTGTGAGCAGTATACATGATTCGAATATCCTGTTGCTCCACATACCAAAGGTGCACTATCTGATGTGTGTGAGGGCCATTTAAGTATAGTGAAATCATTGTCCTGTTCAAGGTTGCTGGCCAAAATCTTACGATACATGACCCCATGCGTTCTCACGTCATTGTGGTGCAGTCATCCAGTCCAGAAAAGCACCCCTAAAGTATGTTTCCACTCCCATAATTCAAGGCCGGGACCGTGTTCTCATTCTTTTTCTTCCTCCAAACACTGCAGGTGGAGTTCATATCTAAAACATCTATTATGGTCTCATCTGAACACATGACATTCTCCCATGCCTCCTCCGGGTCATCCAGATGGTCACAGGCAAACTTCAAATGGGCCTGGACATTTGCTGGCGTGAGCAGCCCTGCAGGACTTTAATCCATGACGATGTATTGTGTTACTAATGGTCATCTTAAAGACTGTGGTCCTAGCTCTCTTCAGATCAGTTACCAGGTTATCCAGTGTAATCCTGGCCTGATTCCTGACCTTCCTCAGAATCATCCTTACCCCACAAGTTGAGATCTTGCATAGAACCCCACACCGAGGAAGATTGACGACCATCTTGTGTTTCTTCCATTTTCTAATAATTGCGATAACAGTTGTTGCCTTCTCTCCAAGCTTCTTGCCATTTGTCATGTAGCCCATCCCAGCCTAGTGCAGGTCATTGACTGAGTGTGTGGACA
Organism: Parotocinclus haroldoi; assembly: GCA_034779995.1. NCBI lineage: Eukaryota > Metazoa > Chordata > Actinopteri > Siluriformes > Loricariidae > Parotocinclus > Parotocinclus haroldoi. The sequence goes on from JAUZST010006627.1 coordinate 9,348, forward strand.
GGTGTCTTTTATACAGATAAGTTTAAAAAGGTGCGATTCATACAGGTAATGTGTGCACAATAGGACGGCTTCTTAAAGTAAAACTAACAGGGCTGTGAGAGCCAGAATTCTTTCTGGTTGGTAAGTGATCAAGCACTTATTTCATGCAATAAAACGCAAATTAATGATTTTCCGATTTTTTTCCGATTCTGTCTCTCACAGTTGAAGTGTACCTAGAATAAAAAATAAATACAGACCTCTCCATTCTTTGTATGTGGGAAAACATGCAAAATCAGGAGGGTTAAAATATACCCTAATCCCCTAAAACAAGCCTAAAACTCGAAAAGAAAAAATTATACAGCTGTTAGAATACTAACCCAGAAATAAAACTGTTGCTTAAACTCTACGGTGTAGATTTACCTTTGGTAACGTTTATCTCTTTTAAAATAAACTATTGGCATACCTTAAAACGGACTGTCATTTTATCTGCAGATGAGTTCTCAGTCTCAGGAAAAGCAGGCTGTGTTTAAACTTAGCTGTGTTGTAAACGGTGAGTTAATCTGGGTGTGTCACAGACGGCGAGTTAAAGAGATTCGGTTGCATTAGGACGCCTGTCGCCATGGTGACGGTTTGAGCGTCCCTCGACACGCGCAAACTCACGCGCACAGTCTCATTCGCAATAAGCCCCTCGCGCTTTTCCTTTTGCCAATGGTTCTCAACCGGGGTGGGGCGAGCGCAAGGACGGGAAAGGGGGGTTTCAATTTACTACGTTTTTGCGAACTTTGAACAATGGCAAAAAACCCTAAATGTAAAATACCATAATTTAAAAAAAACCCACCAAAAATATCGCAAGAATAGTTTACGCCAGGACGATATGGAAAAGCGGAAAGAAACAGGTGATGGAAAAGTTTTTCTTTAATATATAATCGGTGACGTGGCATGCTGTGATTAGCGGATCAAGTCACGTGATTTTGTTTCACCTGATCAGACCGAAAACAAAAAAATGCATTATATTTAAATAGGATTTAATAGTCAACCCGACTGAAATCATTTTCGGATCAAATTGTAATGTAGACCGTAAGCGGATACGTGAATGAATGAATGAAGATGTGGGATGTGTTAAATGCGGCCTGTGCGTCATGCGAGTTGTCGTCTCGAACCAACATACGCACGTATGTTATTAAACATAAACATATTGCAAATGTCTGTAAAGATTATTCCGATAAAATAAAATTGTTAAATTCCCCCATTCTTATTTGATTCGATGCCACCCCTAATCGTACTAGCTTACGTCATCTAAAGTTCATTCGCAGAACTCTGCTTGTAATCTTCGCATTTTTTTTTTTTTTTGCTGCCGAACTTTCGTCAATGCGTATACCAGTTGCGAAATGTTTGGATGGAACCCCAGCTACTTTGTATTACTACAGTGAACATGCGGCACACTCCCCCAATTGGCAAGCAGTTACCATTGTAACAGACAAATCACAGTTTAATTTCAAATCTATTAATTAAAACAAAGACTTTTGAACCCATGGCGCATGGTCAGCGCTATAAACGTCCGAACGCACGTGGTAGTACCCAGAGATGGGCTTTATGGCTCTTCGAAGTGAGCCGTTCAAAAGACTGTCATTCTTATATTTATTTATATCTTAGAATTAGGGGTAACTCGTTTTTTATCAAGGAAACGTTTACTTTTAGTAGCTGTGCTGTTTGGACGAGATTAATTCACATTTACACATTCCACCAATATTTACTCTATTGGTGGGATTTCCTAAATATTGATTATAATTTCATTTGAGTTTTCATTTTTAACATTCCATTAGGTGGCGCCATATCCCCTCGCCATATCCATCGACAGATGGTTCATTATTTTGAAGTCTCATGTAACTTTATGGCACAGTAAAGATTACAGCAGACTACAGATAACTTCCATGCAAAACAATTCTATTGTTAAATTGAGAATACACGTGAAGGCAGCGTGGGCAAATGTTAGTTTGACATGTTAGTTTATACTATCTCTCGCTATTTGTTATACTACCTAAAGCCCAAATAGCCTTTTTAAAGACTGTCCCCATCTCAGCAATAGCCAGTTATTTTTTAAGTGGTAGATGTGCCCCTCTGCTTTTTTACCGTGTTGCAACACAACATATATGACTCTCTCTCTCTCTCTCTCTCTCTCTCTCTCTCTCTCTCTTCTCTCTCTCATTCACAAAGGATTACAATAATCAAGTCATAAAATCTGATTTGCGACAAAATCTTAATTATGTTTTAAATGTGTTCTGCTGCTCGCATCCACATTCATGATCTGTACACCTCACCTCACCAAGGTGTTTCCAACCTTGAAACTGATTCTTGGCTTACTTCCTAGTACATTACACTATTCCGTTGGGGCAACAGTATAGAACCAGCTTTTTTGGGCTTCTAAACACAAGTTTTTAGTCGCAGGGTGGTCACCCACTTTGATTTTGCAAAGACTGGGGGTTTTGCATTGTCATTATTTGCAAGAGTGCAATTAAATTCCTTTTGTGCTTGATCTTTTTTCATTATTTTTCCATCATTACTTTTTTGGGAATAATTCACCATCATGTCACTGGTATAATTATATTAGAGGAGCTGTTGAACAACAGAGAAGAAACAGAAGCAGCTTTAGGCCACAGCAGTCTTCCATGAGTGTGCAGTCAATTGTTTAGAGCAAACATCCAATTTCTCTTACTTTTGTCCTGTCTGAAAAACAGGGGCTTTTAAAGCCTCCCCAGTCCAGGTCTCATTTTTCTACATACCCAGAGATGTTCCTTTACTGGACTTGCTGCTTTCCATTTGTTATTGGAGAGAACTCACTTATTGGATGTCAATAATGTTCATATCACTTCCTGAGAGTCAAGACTTAAGACATAACATTATAATACAGTGGGGCCAAAAATGATTTAGTCAGCCACTGATTGCGCAAGTTCTTCTACTTAGAATGATGAGAGAGGTCTGTAATTTTCATCATAGGTACACTTCAACTATAAGAGTAGTGGGTTACTGATGGTAGCTTTTGCTCTCTGGTCCCAGCTCTCTGAAGGTTTTCATCAGGTCTCTTGTGTATTTCTGGGATTTTTACTCACCATTCTCATGATCATTTTGACCCCACAGAATGAGATCTTGCTTGGGACTCCAGATTAAGGGAAATTATCAATGGACTTCTATGTCTTCAGTTTCCTTACAATTGCTCCCATGGTTGATTTATTCACACCAACCTGCTTTCCTATTGTAGATTCACTCTTCCCAGCCTGGTGCAGGTCTACAGTTTTCGTCCTGGTGTCCTTCGACAGTTCTTTGGTATTATCCATGGTTGAGTTTGCAGTCTGACTGTTTGAAACTGTAGACAGCTGTCTTTTTTTTACAGATAACAGGGTCAAACAGGTGCCATTAATACAGGTAACGAGCGGAGGACAGAAAAGCTTCTTAGAGAAGAAGTTACAGGTCTGTGAGAGCCAGAAATCTTGCTTGATTGTTGGAGATACTGGAAATACTCATTTTCCAGCATAATTTACAAATAATTTCTTTAAAAATCGTACAACATGATTTCTTGGATTTTTTTTCTCATTTGTCTCTCATAGTTGAAGTGTACCTATGATGAAAATTACAGAGCTCTCTCATCTTTCTAAGTAGGAGAACTTGCACAATCACAGACGAGAAATAGGCTAACTTAGGACAGCTATCCTGGCCACCTTATACCAAACAATCAAAATGACTCAACATGGCGCAACTCTAGCAAGACTCTCATGATTTTACAGCATGCTGGCACTGGGAATTTGACTGCAACATGAAATCACTTGAAAAGTCATTAGGTGTAAATCCAACCTTTGATCACCTACTTTAGGTAGACAAATACACAGCTTTAAAAAATTATTTCAAAATGAAATATCCACTATATTTTGTGAGCGATGTATACGATCAGTTTGCTTTAGGAATTGTCTTGATGTTTTAAAAGGTAAATTAATAACTTTAGAGAAACATTCACAATAGTCTGGGACTGTGGTGGCCTGGTGATTAAGGTACTGGACTATGGACCAGAAGGTCCAGGGTTCAAATCCCTCCTCTGCCACAGTTGGGTCCCTGAGCAAGGCCCTTAACCCACGACTGTAAGACTGTATTAATTGTAAGTTGCTCTGGATAAGGACGTCTGCTAAATGACAAATGTAAATTAGAGAGCACTAAGGGCAGGATAATGATGTGGCAGAAATGGGGTCGCCATCAGGTGAGGTTGGGGGGTTAGGTTATCGGTAGCTGTGTGGACTTTAATACATTTATTGATTCATTATCTTCCGCTCAATCCACATAAGTATAAATTAATTTTGGTCAGTGGTATTGATGTGTTACTTCTCGAATTGCTCATCAGTATGAAAAGTGGGATGGACTATCAGAGAAAAAGGAAGTCTGTTCTATGGTTGTCAGGGGACAATGTGCCTCCAAGGGTTCTTTCTTTGTTTCTTTCACATTTTAACGCAGTATTTTCCTGGTCAGGATTATGGGGAGCCTTGGCACATAGAGGGCCTAGTAGGGGGTCACTGTTGCAGCACTGTTAGAATATAATTTTCATAAATAGATTAGCTACAGTTCCATTTACTGTTCCATTAACTGACCTGTCATTTTCAGTTCTCCTTAACAATGTATGTGGCAAGTGACTATATGCTGAGTCAGAATTCATATTCACTTTTATATTTCCTTCTTTTATTTAAAAAAAACCCAATAATATTAAAGTCAAGTACACTTACGTTTAGAGATATGTAAAGAGCTTCTGTATGGATTAATTAACAGATGTTGACAAACAGTGCTGGCCTCTGGCCTCAAAGTGCTGGTTTATGTAGTATATTTTTGCATATGTCTTTACACAGATGTTTTCATTATAAATAATATGCAGTGGTGCTTAAAGTTTTTTTTTTTACTTTTTAGAATGTTATATGTTTCTGCATAAAAATGCCCTAAAACAACATCATATTTCCATATAAGTCTATAAGTGTATAAAATTCACAAAAGTGTATAAAATACAAATGAAACGGAGGGTAGCGCCTCTGTATCATAGCAAGAAGGTCCTGGGTTCAATCCCAGGGTGAAGCAGCCTAGGTCTTTTCTGTGTGGAGTCTGTATGTCCTCTCAGTGTCTGCGTGGGTTTACTCTGGGTACTCTAGTTTCCTCCCACAGTCCAAAGGCATGTGTGTTAGGTTATTTGGTGTCTCTAAAGTGGCCCTTAGTGTGTGTACTATGATGGATTGGCGCCCTACTGTATATAGGGTTGTTTCTGCCCTTGTGTCCCACAACCCTGTATGGATTAAACAAAAGATAATGGATGGATGGATTATATATCTCTGAGTGGCAAAAGTTTATGAACCTTTGCATTCAGTATCTGATGTGGACACCTCTACATCTACAACTAACTACAACTGAATGTTTTCAGTAACAGTTGACCAGTCCAGCATGAAGGAGTTGTAATCCATTCCTACTTACAGAAAAACTTTTTTGTTGGTGGTTGGGCGCATCGTATGCACTGCTTACTTCAGGAACTTCCACCACATTCTTTTGGATAAAAGTCAGGACTTTGATTTGGTCATTACAAATAATAACTATATGTTTCTGTAAACATGTTTGGTAGAATGACCTACCCAGTTACCCTGGCTTTCTATGTGACCTCATCGACTATTGCACACCTTGCTCTTCGAGTGATTTTTGTTGGTTGACTACCTGGGGAGGGTAACTATGGTCTTGAATTTCTTAAGTTCTATGCAGTCTGTCTGACTATGAATTTATGGAGTTCAAACTTTTTATATATGGTTTTGTATTTGCTTTCACACCAATGAGCATCAGGAGCTCTTATTCTGAGTTCCTTGGAAATCTCTTTTGTTATCATAAACTTTCATAACCATATTTTATGAAAGTCAGGCTTTGATAGATCAGTGTTCTATCAGCTCACACCTGATCACGTTTCTTGAAAACACCTGATTCTAATTTCAACTTCGAATTAGCTTCTTATCCCAGTGGTTCACATACGTACGTGTACTATTTTTTGTCTCATTTGTTTTATTGGGTTGTGTTTGTGTACTTTTAGAAATTGTATTACATACAATTCGCACATACTTTAGAGGGCCATGCCCATAACCCTCTGCTCACCAATCAGTAGGCACACAACTGTATAAAAGACAAGCCTTTTAAACACTAAATAGATTAAATGATTTTACAATGGAGTGACTAATACTATTTCAATGAATGAGAAATGAGAATGAGATTTTGTTTATGTTAACTTAACTGGTACCTTTGCTAGTTTAATGAATGTCTGTGCTGTAGTGATCTAATATGTACTTTTGGTAGATTATATGGTTATAAGTGGCTAGCCAAAACATATAGCTATGGCCTATCATTATCTTGCCTAGAGTGTGGCTGACTTTCTTATAAATATTTGTGGGTGTCTATTACTTTATGAAAAAATAAAAAAACAAAAAAAAGAAACTGGCTATGACAGAAAGCTGAAGCTTTTGAAGAGATGCTGGGGCATTGTGAAAAATGTAGTACCTATAGAGAGTATGCACTGTGTCCTGTAATTCTGCTTAGCAATCCAGAATAAAATAGATCTTTTAGCTACGTGATTTTAGCACAGCAAGATTGTACTAAATGTGGGTCTGTCGACACCTCTGCTGTCGGCCTCAGATTTTGGTCCCCATTCTATTTACTACATGGTTACTAATTACTTTCATTTTTTAACCCCCTTGTAATTTTTGGGATTCCTGAATTTAATACCTCATAATGAGATAGTGAAAACAGAATTTTATAGATTTGTTTGGAAATTAATCAGGGTTGCGGCACTCTCAGTAGCAATTACAGCCTCTTAATTCTTTGGTATGATGCCACAAGGTTTACATACCTGGATTTGGGGATTTTCAGGTCTCTCTAGAGATGTTTAATAGGGTTCAAGTCAGGACTCTGGCTGGGCTTCTAAAAGACAGTTACACAGTTGTCCCCAGGGAGGGAGGTCACTAAAGATACATGATAAGGACTAAGTTTTGACTAGGGAATCTTGAAATAAGCCCCATAGGATGGCTAAACAAATACCCTCATTATGAAACTAGCACAAAATGAAAACGTATTAATTTTATGAAATATTAATAAATGAATAAATAATTAATAAATTATAATTAATATTTAGTATAATTTTTTACTCATAGCAGCTATAGCAGTATGTTTTGAAGAGACATGTCATTCAAAGTTTAGATCTTATATGACTTAATTACCATCTATACCAACCAAGAGGTACGCCTAAAGCAAAGTCACAAGCAATGTAATTTGCATAAGCAAGTCCTAAATAAACTTAAATACTGAGAATATAGACTAGTACAGATTAATGCTTTGCTAAGTAGTATTTCTATCAGACACCAGTTAAACTTGGATTATTTTATTAAAACTGTAAAAATCCTCTCACCTGACTGGCCATTGTGGGAGCTGCTGCCTTTACTAAAATGTTATGACTATCTAGCTGTATCAACTGTTAAATATACTATATATCTGTAAAATATATAGCAAAGAGGGCGGAAAATTTCAATTGCCATGGGAAAGGGTCTGCATACTTATGTCCCAATGTGAAATTTTCTGTTTTCCCTGTCTCTTTAATAAAATATTAAATCCTTAACTATGTTCCAATTTATTTGAAACGTTTTATGTTGTAACTAAAGTAAAGCTGCATGGTTTCCTTCAGTACTACCTGACAGCCATGAACTGCATTAGCATAAACTGAAATGACACATTACATCTTACATGGCCTAACCATTTTGCTCTTCCTCTCAAATCTAAATTAATACATCGTGTAACCTTTTCATCAGCTGAACAATACCCTAGCATCATTCATTTATATACAATACCGCTCCCTCCTTCACTAATCATAGCAACTCTAAAAAAAATATCTGCAATTAAGAGACACATGCTGTGAGGGTTTGGGGGTGTTATCCAGTGCTGAGGTAGTCACTCATTAGTAAAATAACCCATTAATAACTACTTATTACATCTTTTAAAAGTAGCATTAACTGGAAAAAAATAATCACATAGTCCATGTTAATATGTAACAACTAGAATTATAACACTCCTCAAAGTGTTTTATTTAAGAGACTGGGTATTCATGTTCAAATTCTTATGCTGTCTGTGGCGTTTTTTCGTGGTTTCATAAGGAAATCTGGCCAGCAGATGCCGCTAATTTTGAATGTTTCGAGTCCCAATCCATGGACGTGGGTCCCTGCTTAAGTGCCCAAAACTGACAGACGCTAAACAGCTAATGTAGATTAAGTGTATGTTATAGGTAGTGTGCTGTGTTTCAGAATTATTTTTCGTTAGAAACATGACTAACGCAGAACTATTTATTTTTAATTAGTAACTATAATGTGTTACATTACTTCGCTACAGCAAAACATAGCTTTTATTAGATTACTTCAGTGGCGTCACCAGACCACTTTACTGGAATATGTTGTTGTACCCCACTAAAATCAGTAAAAAGTCAAATTTATCCTGGATTACTTAGCAGAAATGCAGGACACACCAAGCAATTTCACTCCAGCCCAGGACAAAATGTACTTTGAAATTTCAACGTAAATTGCTTGACAGTTTTAACGTGAGCTTTCACAGTTTGACCATAAAGTTCAAAAGTGATGGAAGTTTTGATGGAAATTTGGCCACATGGCCGCATTTCATAGTACAACTGTAAACTTGGTTGACTATGAACTGACCAGAAATTATTTCATAGTTCTACTATGGATTTTGATGGTAATTTGGTCACTTCATGGTTCCACTGCCAGCTTTAGCAGTACATTTGTTCCTGTGAGGCACTACATTCACCATAATGTCCCAGCTGCTTTCCCAAAGCTTGAGCGGCTAATGCTTTCATCAGAGCCAGTTTCTTCTGTTTTTTTTTGTTGTTTGTTTGTTTTTTTTGCATGGAGTATTGGACATGCAGAAAATGTGAAAACAAAGTCATTATTCTGCAGGCAAGAATAATGCCACATCATTAAACTTGCAAAGGCACCAGTTACATTAGTTTAAACACAAATAACGCAATTAATAAAGCGTTTGTGTTCATTTGTTCTTCATTTATCATCTGTAGCAGAATATTTTGCATAATGTTACATAAATCTATTTAGTGTTCAAACCATCACCAGACTAGTACTAACCACCATAAATCAACTTGGGCTAACATAGAACCTGTATGGTCATACTTTTAGGCTAGCAAACTAGCATTCATGCAACATTCGCTAAGATCAGAATATCTTTTCACACTATATAGCCAAAGGGTTGTGGACAGCCTGTCTAATTAGTGATTTGAGTTATTTCAGCCACACTCAAGTTTAAGCGATATTTATTGCCATTACTCAGTAAAACTTGTAAACACTGGAATGAAACATCATTCTTCAAGCCCCCTGATGAAACATGCAATAGCTCACAATATACAAAAGATAAGCTGGCGGATAAGTACATGGCATTTGCTGAGCAAATATATGTACTGTATATATACAGTTGTTGCATATAAAAATTAGTCTGTCATTATTTTGATCACATGTACACTTCAACTGTGAGAGGCAGAATCTGGATTGTTGTTTAATTCAAAACAAGGTTTGTGAGTCATTATAGGGTTCCAGCTGTAAAACAAATAGGTTTGTGTGCTTTTGCACTCATGAGTCATCGCAATAATGTGGTGATACCAATTGTTTGGTCACATGACAACTACTGACCCAGACCGAGTGTCTTGGAATTTGAGATGGCGCAATTTCAAAACTAGACAATGAGCTAATTACTCAGAATGCTCTTTATTGGTCTCCTGTAGAAAGTGGTGAGGATGGAGGAAAGGAAGTTAATTCTCTCTACTTTATGGATGTTAAGTCAGTTATGGCCCTTCTTAGCAATGCAGGTGATTTTGAGGGTCCAGCTTCATTCATTGGTGCTGTGTGCAACAAATAACTTGGATCTTTTGATTATTATTCGGTGGAGAGCGATCACTGTGATTTCTCATGAAGCTGACAAACATCTCACATTTGATCAACATTCACAGATAAATAGTTGACTCTTCACCACTCTTTGAGCCTCTCCACCTCCTCACTCCCTGTATACTGGCACGTTCAGCCCATCACTGTACTATCATCAGCAAACTTGATTATATGACCCGATCTATGTTTTTCTGCACAGTCATGAGTTAGCGGAATAAATAACAGGGGGCAAGCCCACATCTCTGTTGAGTGTCAGTATTCAGTCTGGTGGTAGTGCTGGAGGTGGTGTTGCCAGTAATAATGGAATGAGGTCTCCCAATCAGGGAGTCCAGGATCCAGTTACTACTTGAGCCATAGCAGACTCATTCATCCCGTTATCTGCTGTGGGGTGATTGTGCTGAATGCTTTAATTCAAAACTGAATTATATGACCAGCATTCACACATAAGTGTTTTGTCTGTTTAGATGGATTCTGTTAGAGGTGAAGTTCTAGAAACATCTAGAAAGCAGACATTGCCATCACAGACATTTGCTGTGTGTCTGGCTTCCTGAAAGTGGGTTTTCTTGCGCAATTGCACTTTGCCTCTCACATAATCCAAAAGTTGCTGTCTACGGAATTCACCAGGGCATTCAACTTTGCTGTCATTCAAGACTGCTGTTTAGCATGTGTGATGATGGACTAGCTGAAAGTCACAGGTGCAATGCATTTCTCTAAATCAAGTCTCACAGTCCAGGTGTGCTGTGATGACCCCTTCAGATCAGGTTCATAATGTGAGGTATACAGGCATGTTATCTCCATAGAAAAAAATAATGGCAGTAGAAGTGGTCGTACTAGACACCCCAGTGACTTGCAATATGACAGTCTGAAAGGTTGTCATCTCCCCAGCAAGTTCAGCTGATTTCTGCCCTTCCAAAGCAAAGTTCGTTGGACTCTGCGTGGAGTGGAAACATGTATGGACAAGTCCTTCCCATGTCTGTATGGGTTTACTCCAGATGCTTCAGTTTTCTCCAACAGTCTGAGCATATGCATTAGATTAACTGGTTGCTCTATATTAGCCCAGTTTAATTGTGTCTGACTAGTATCAACATAACCTTGTTCCTGTCATGAATAGCTACCGATGCTGATGTGACCGTTTAATAAATACATAAACAAATAAATAAATAAATAACTATGACAAAGAACTTGGTTGGCTTGATCATAGCCCTGAGCATAACTCCAGAAAGCACAATTGAGATGAATTGGAATACCAGCAGAGAGCCAGGTCTTATTGTCCGACATTGCCCAACGTCATAGTCTTTTGTGGGTATATATATATATATATATATATATCGGAACACTTAAATATCACAATGTAACTCCATGTGTTCCCTTTATTTTTGAGCAGTATATATATATATATATATGTTGTACATTTCTTTACTTTTAAATGAGTCATAGAGTTTTGTTGTTAATCATCCTGAACAAAAAGTACACAGTTCCTGTTTCCACATTTCCACTTGAATTGTAATCACATCATGTGATGCAAAGGAAAAGTTTACTCATGCATTTAATGCATTCAATCGCACTTTTATGCAGTTGATGCTTGTGCAGATAAGAACTCAGCAGTTGCACTTAGGTACTGATAGACAACAGTCATTCCAAGGCCACTTTTCCAAAAACGGTTTGATTGCAGTGAGAACATGATACAGTCCTGATTCACAGAAATTGAAGGATGTGATGAGTGAGTTACATGTGTTACAAACCTACACCCTCCTACAGAGGTCTTAGGATTTCTTTCTGGTCTAATTTGTACAGTGTGAAACTAAACTGCACCAGCTCAAACAAACTAAGGGTGTGTTAACATTTGGCAGGTTTGTTGATTAAAACAAACCCTGGGGTGATTGCTGAAGTATTTCAGTTGCTATTTCAACAACACACACACACACACAAGTTTATATCTATAAATTATTATAATTTTTATAATTAACTTAACACAGATTTTTTTAAACTGTGGGAGGATAAAGGGGATCACGCAGACACAGGGAGTCCATGCAAACTCGACATAGAGAGAGCCAATGGCCGTTTCACCCTGGACACACTGAACACAGGATCTTCTTTCTTTGAAGGTGGCTGTCATTCACCGAGCCACCTTGCCCTAAATGTTTCCATTCGACCCATGTTGTGCACCAGAGTCCAGTGTAAAGAATGTCAATGTATCATATCACTTGGTCTGGACCAAGTGAACCGAACTGCAGGTATAAATGTACCTCTGAATCAGACTGTTTATATAAAACAAATACTGTAGCTAAAAAAAGTTCATGTCATCTGACTTTTGTCACATCACCTTACCGAATATACAGGATTAGGATAGTATTTCCATTAACTCATTGGAATTGGTGTATGGAGTTGGTTGTTCTAAATGACTTGGACATTGAAGGAGTTGCTATGTTGAATGCCTAAAACTTTCTATTCCCTTTCCTGGCAGATTTGCCCTCAGGTGCGTTATTCCATTCTGCTATTTATGTTATTTGCCAGCGGATCTGAGAAGAGTCTTGTCAGCAGAGACTTTAAAAAACATTTTAAAAGCAATTTAATCACAAGTATTTTTTTATGCCTTAATTCAGATTTTGCATTTTTCATTTCATTTTTTCATACCTAAACCACTTACGTGTCAATAACCATGGACAACAGCATTCAGTCTGCAATAACATTTCTGTTATCAAATCTGGATTTACAATGTGAATAGGACAAATCAATTGTTTCAAACAAAACCAGTACTTGTCCTGTAATATCCATAATCTACAATATATAAAATGTGTCTGTTTTAAGCTTTTTTGAACTGTCCGTATAAACCATATCTACATCACCATATAATTATAGGTTATCCATTAGTATGATAACTGGTCTCTGGGGTGGCTTTATGATGTTATTATTTTAGCCTAACACTATCATTAACTGAATTGTGCTATTCCAGGCATTTTTCTGTTGTCCAGTTTTTTCTGTTATTCGTTTTTATTTTGACTTGATAATAAGGCTTGATCTATTGGTTTTACACCACATATGGTCACTGGTAATGGGATTCTTTCTTACATTAAATGTGCTCATCTCTGGAGTTTTCAGGAAATCGATACGATGGCACTTTTCACATTTTGCGTCAAAATCTTTTTCTTGCTCTTCATGGAAGGATGAGATAATGACTCCCTGACTTCTTGGGATTACTCCACACACCCTACTTGTGAAGACGGAAGCAAACATCACTCCCTCTTTAATTCCCGGAGTGTAATTACTGTATGGCTCTCTCCAATCTGTCTGTTCGATGTGCAATAACAATAATAAGTCCTATCCTCCAAACCTTGCTGTCTCAGGTGTTTCTTTTTCCTCCTGTGTCTTCTGAGCTCTGCTGTGTTTATATCAGTCTGGAGGCTCTTCTTAGTTGCTTCAGTGTGACGACCTGAATATTCTGAAGTTAGTGTAGATTGTCTTACATAGGTCTCTCTGACTCTCTGAAATGTATCAACATGTTGAAATGTTTGTGTGTAGAAACCTCAAATATAGCCCTGAGACAAAACAGTTTCATATGTCACCTTGTGTTTATTATGTTGCTTGGCGATGTGTGCCTTGTGATACTGCTTGGTAAATGCCATGTAACAGAGTCAACCACTGAACTTTTGAAAGTTTGCTGTTTGCCAATGATATTGGATTCAGTTACAGTGGTAATAAAAAGCAAAAAATGAAAAACAATGAGCTTTGACCACACTTTTGAAATGCAGGAGTATTTCATAATCAAGTCCTACGGAAATAGTTAATCTGCTCTTTGTTTGGCATAGCTGCATGACTACAGAAGTCTCCTGAAGATGAATCAGTTTTTTATACATCTGGCTGAATTAAACTGTTGGCTCAGTTACCAGCAGCAAAATTAATCTATGATTGTCCTGTAAATGGCCATAAGATTTGTCCGTATTTATGTTCACATGTATGTTAGAGGAGAGTAAGAGCTTTCCCTTAGCTTAATCTTTAAACATGTTGTGTTACTGTGCAAATTGCTGTTGTAAAATGACCATATACTTGGATTTGTCACTCCATAATACTATTTTCCCCTTAATCTTCATTCCAGTCTTTGTGAGCTTCAGCATATCGTAGCCCTTTCAGCCTGTTCCCCTTCCAAAAAAAGGGGTTTCTTGATCAAGCTTTTTTAGAATGTAGAAGGGTAAACATGGCATGAAGCTGCCAGATGCCGTTTGTGCTCAAGTGTAAGGAGAGGTCTACAGAAGCAGTTTTTTCAGTCTAATCTAGTGGTCTAGTTTTAGTAGCCTAAAACTTTCGCACGTGTGCATATTAGCACACTTACCTGACAATTCACAGGCTATTTTTAGATGTTGCGTAATAATATACTGTATGTAATGCTAGTATTTGTGGCAGTCCTGCTGTCCGCTGTCATTGCATCAGCAGGACTCGCCCATTGTTTCTGTAACTCTCTAAAGCCTTCCTAAACTCTTGCAATTCTCTTTGCCTTTTTTGGTTTTGTTGACCCCATGTAAAGTTTTGTTCCAAGGGGAAACAATTGGTGGTGTGCAACCGTCATGAAGAAACTGTGAAACCCCACCCAGAGAGGAAAGCATGGCTAATAATAACCCACAATTTCCAGCAGCCCTCATATGTAGGAGTTCCTGTTGGCTGTATCAGAAGAAACATGCTTTAGTCTCCCTGGGCTGGACTGGGTCAAAGGAGTAGGTCATGCTGCACAACAATAACTCCAGTAAAAGTATTTCAGTCACAGTTCAACAGTAGGCATATGCATGTGTCATTGAAAGGGAGCTATACGTCATCTGAACTGTATCTATATACCATTTCATGCATTTTGCTTTTACATAGAAAACATGTTCTTGTTAATTTATAATGGAAGCTTAAGGATGGCATTGACTGTAAAATTTAAATAAATTATTGGAAATATAGAAACGTCAATTGTATTTATTCAATATGTTCTTGTATTCTTTTTAGTACGAATATAATTCATGTAAAGTCCATCATTTGTGTGTGTGTGTGTGTGTGTGTGTGTGTGTGTGTGTTTGTAAAAACCTTAGTTGAGCACTTGCTTTAGCAAATGTTAGCTCTCATTTTAATTATAGATTGTGCCAAATTGGTTGACGTTTAGAGATTCTTTTGTGAAAGTTAAAGTGAATGAATATCCACCATGTATTTGCAGTAAATTGCATTCGTAAGTGTATGTGTTCTCTCACCCTTTCTTTTCATTGTATGATATTTGTGTGCATTGTTTTAATTTGTTTTTGGTACAACTTTGGGCACATCTTGTGGTGGAGGTTGAACCCTGCGTGAGACACACCTTATTCCAGATCCTCCAGTAGATTGTAGCAGCTCATTCTCTCATGCACATGCAGATCATCTGAAGCAATCAGCATACTCTACTTAAGAAGTGGCTTCGTGAGTGACTGATTGTTGGTTCATTGGCATGTATACGGTGGTAATATAGTGCCACTACTAATTTGTAGTCCTTAGACTAACTTAAACATTGCTATACATTTTTGTTTATGTCAAGTCTGTTTTTTGTGTTTTTGAGCCTGCTTTACCAGGTAATTTGCAAGTGCATTCACTACAGCACAGCTATCCTCTCCTCGTCTGCCTCATCCTATCAGCATCTTATCAGCATTCCTCACTACGCTACACTGGAATCACTGTCACTCGCCGCTCACGCATCAGACCCACCAAAGCACTTGTGCACAATACAGTATGTCTTGTAAATAAACTGCACTTTTTGAACTTTATCTCCTGCTCAATGGTTGAAAACCCAGAGGCTTCTCCTCAGTCCGCTGTAACACCCACGCCCTGTATATTCTCTGTAAACTATAACTATATAAACTGATTCACCTTCAAACTAGTTGAGTTTCTGTTTAATCTGGCTGTACTTCTGTGTTGTTTGTAGTACTATATTCTGTCAAATAAAAGTATCAGGTCTGTCATATCATCGTCATGTTATGACTTTCCCCTGTACAGGGTTGAATGTATCAGAAATAGCAGTGAAAACATGTGAAAACAAGTGAAAACATGAATAAAAGCCTAAACTGTTATACACATAATAAACGGTTTTTATAATTCAGGTAAATAAATAACAGTAACATACTAACAGTATGTAATTATAAAAACCGTTTATTATGTGTATAACAGTTTAGGCTTTTATTCATGTTTTCACTGCTATTTCTGATACATTAACATATAGTTTCTGGTTAAAGATATACATTATATATATTTAAATATATTAAAATTCCAGTAACTTATGAAGGCAATGTGACTCTGGCAATATTCGGTTGACAACCATTTCAGTCAACCACCTGTTTTACAGAAAGCAGTTGAATGCAGTTAAATGGCTCTTATTACACATGAGGAAATATCTTTAAGAGGGTGGCATTGCTGTGCTGTTCTTTCCCCTTTTCTCTATCTTCATTGAATATAAGCAATAGGTTATGATTTAACAGTATTTCTATACGTACTTAAAGAAATACAGACAGAAACTCTCTTCACTGTCCAAATGATGTTATGTGCCCATTAGTTAACATTTGTGTGATTTGGGCAGACAGCTTGTGTAAATATTATGATGAACACAGGCTGGCCTAAATGTCACTGTGACATGATTGTGCCCACTAGCATAGATGGTACATGGAACTTTTGCTTTTTACAGTCACATAAAAGTGCCTCTGAGAAAATGTATCCAAATCTTTCATATATCTTATTTTCTACTGCTGAAGGCCACACAACTGTAAAAGTCTGGGAATGAGGGTGACTTACAGTTGGGAGCAAGCCCACATTCCTTACTCTGGAAAGCATATTTGGTATTTGGCCTCTTGCAGACTCTCTCAATAGGCTGTTTGATTTTTACAGTCTTTTTCTCTGGTTATGTAGCAAGATGTAAGAGATTAGTAATGCTGTTCACAGAGAAAACAGGAGACCATTCACACCACAGCAGGAAGGACAGAATGACAGCATTGAAAACTGTACTCGGTGGTGCACAAAATGGAAAATTCTATAAGAGGTAGGATTTCTGTACATTTCAAAAGCTTTTTTCTTTCATTTTTCACGCAAGACAGAATATAGGACATTGTTGTATGTAAAACAGCTTTATATTTTGTACAGACTTCCATACACCTTTAGATATTTTCTGCATAACCGGGATAGCAACTCAGTGGCTCAGTGGTAAGAGGTATCTGCTGGAAATACCTACTAGTAAGGTCCTGGGATCAAATCTTGGAGGGGGGCTTACAGAATAAAGCTCCAGACCCTCCCTACGTCTCTGGCCAGGGTAAGTGGGGGTGAAATTGGATGCTTTGTCCAGTGACTCTATCCACTAAATTTGTAGAATATGTATGATTACTATAGAGTATGGAAGTATCTGTCTGAAAAGAAAGGAAACAATATTACTCAAAAACGTAAATGGAGCTCCGTCATGCTAAAAAAAAAACATGATCTCCAGATTGCTTCTAGATCATTTGGAGTAGTTGCTTTTGGAGGATGTTTGGTACCATTACTTATTCATGGCAGTGTTCGTAGGCACATTTTAAGTAGAATATGAACAGAATAGAATAGAATATGAGGGAAGAAGATTGTCAACAAATTCGTGAAAAAAATATTAAAACGTTTAAAATAAGTGTACATCGAAGAAAAATGTAAAGGTATTTGCAAATTTCTCCTTCTGCTGTCCATAATATCATTAAAGGGTGAACCAAGAGGAATTTCAGTGTGAAAAGGCCAAGGCACTGGTCAAGTTCTACAATACAAAGTTACATTCACAAATGCCACTTAAAACTTTACTGTGGAAAAAAAACCCAGAAGTGGTGGTGTCTTCTCTGGGCTCAGAGGTATCTAGCATGGACCATCACACAGTGGAAATGTTTAATGTGGTGAGATGAATCAGTTTTCTCAATCTTTTTAAAATTATTTTTTAAAGGATGCTATGTGTTCTGGACCAAAGACTGTTATTAGCAATTCCAACAGCCGGGGGCTGTCATGGTATGGGGCTGTTAGTGCGCTTGACAAAGAGCAATACCTATAAAACGTTCATTCGTGCATTTTTCCCAAGGCAATGCAAAACCACATGCTGCACACATTTCAAAGTCATAGCTGTGGAAGGAGAGGGTATTGGTACTACATTGGCCTGTGTGAAAATGTGTGGAGACTTTTTAAACAATAAACAAAACAGCAATGACCCCATATAGTTGCACATCTTACAGGAAGAATGGGACGAAACAGCACCTGAAACACTAAACTGCTTGCTATGCTCTGTGCCAAATGAGTTAAAGTTGACCAGGCAGAACATGAAATATCTCTGCTTGATACTGTCCGCAATGAAATAATAGCACCAGTACTATAGTTCAGTACTTTAAACCCTAGTCCACCATCCAGAGTACCCAGAGGAAACCCGCACAGATACGAGGACAACACTTCATGCATGCAGCAGCCGGGCTGGGACTTGAACCCGGATTCTGCGAGTCAACCAGAGCTCCATTGTGCTCAGTGCTTTTGTTTTTGAATTTATCATTTATCATTTTTGTATTATTATTACTATTATTAGATTACGTACAGGTGGATACATACAGGTTCTGTATCTAAAGGCTAGGATTGGACCAGCTGGAATTTCCCGCCACGCATTCACTTACAGCAGTGACCAAAGAGGAGGCGGGACCGACAGCGAGCCTGTGACGTCACAACGAACCCCAACGCGTCAGACGCGAGAGAGAACGAGCAAGAGAGAAAGCGAGAGAGAGGGAGAGCAAGAGAGAGAGAGAGAGAGAGAGGCGCAGACGGACTGGAACTGATCTGTGAGTACTCTATTCTGCCTGCTTTTATAACGTTATCTGTCCTATCGATGTTTGCGTTTTGAAGAGGAATGGAATGGCTGGTTTGTAAGGGCCCCTGCGGATTTAGTGTGCGGGGTTGAAAGCAGTCGGTTCCAGGCTCTCTGTACACAGATACACCGGTTAGATGTGCAGCAGTACAGCAGCGGTTTGCGGAAGAGCGGGTCAAACGGCTAGAACATGGCGGAGCTGGAGTGAAACAATTCAACTCATACCTCTTCTCAGACGCCGTAATTTTAATCGGAAGCCGGGTTGACCGGGGTTTTCCTAACGCGTAGCGATAGAGTTGAATCACACGAGTGTGCTGTAAGAAGAAACAGCGTTTTTATCGCGTTTCGTTCGCTGTGGAAGTTAACAGCGGAAATGGAAAAGTTGTACGAATGAGTGCCATAAGGGAACTGGGCGTGTAGGGCTCACAAGGCTTTGAAATGTCAAGATATAAAACAGACCGTGTGTTATCTCCGAATCCCACGTATTTCTGTTATAAACCGCCTTCCAAGCCCTGCAGTGTTAAAGAAAACATTTGTTAAATGTTTCGTTTGGTCTCTTTAACGCAGTCTCTGAACGTGTCTGATTAGCGGCCCCACCTAGTTCAGCTCCGAGTCTAACGTTCTGATTATTCTGAAGGAAAATCCACCAGCCCCGTTTACCCTGTTTATTAAAGATCTCATTTATTGTTTGTACACAGCTATTAAATGTTGCTTGCACTTCCATACTACCCAAGAACCCTCTAAAAAACATAAATGTTAAGGGCACGACAAAACGGTTTTCCTGATTTGTTGAAAAGTTGCTTGTTGAACACTCGCAGTTTGCAGGATTTTCTTCAAATAACGACTTAATAATAATGGCTGTCATGAAACCTTTAAATATTAACCTGGAAAAAACAAAGCAACAATGCTTTAGGGTGATATGTGTCGTAGACGAACAGTGCTGGCTTATCTGTGGCATTCCGTCCACTGTAAAGAATGGATGAGGATCGGTTGCTCTGTAGGTACATGTCGTGTTTGGCTGCGAATTGTATTTCCTTCAGTCTAGGTTGATGAAAGTGCTTCTTTTAGGTTTTGACGTTGTCGGAGAGGGTTAGGGAGATACTGTTGTTGCGCTGTCCTTTTAACATAGCGGCATGGCTCGTCTACGTATGCTCCGTGTGCGGACGAAACTTTTCTTCTTATTCACTGCGCACTAATGCGCCTGACAAGTCTCAATTTGAATCGGGAACCATACAGGGGCTGTTGTGAAATATGTGCCTAACAAGGGAAGACGTGGGATAATTTTATGGTTGTGCTCAAGACAGATAATTTCTCCCTCTGACACAGACGTTTCCTGAGCAGTTGCAGAGATAGCGCTCATAAGACACGCCTTCGTTGCACAAAGCGTGTACAGTAGAGGTTATCGACCTGTGGCCCTCAGCACATGAAAGTGTGGCCAGGACTGCTGTAATTTAAACCATTGTTGCTGCCTATACTGATAATTCCTGACAACGCCTGTGTGTGGCCAGCTTTTGGACTCTGTTGCGGCTCAGCTGATGAAATGGATTAGAACCACTGATGTTTAAAGGTAGAAATGTCCATGACCATTTTCACACGCGATCCAATGGTGTAGTCCAGTCAGATGTAATTTGTACACTTGTGTACTTTGCTACTGCTCCCAAGACCAGTCCTAGTTTCCATTTTGTACAGTCGTGGACATTATACATTTTTCATTTTATGTTCTTCTTATTATTTATGTTTTAGTGGACACTCCACTTTGCAGTTCTACAGTTACAGACCGTAGTTCATTTGTGGTTTTTATGTACTTTTTAGTTCCTCTCTGATGGTCAGGACACAGAGGGCCAACAGAGATAAGATAATGGTTAGGTGGTGGATCCTTCCCAGACTGCAGTGATAGTGACATTTTGGTGGTGGTGGTGTGTTTTGCTGGTAAGAGTGGGTCAGACACAGCAGTGCTACTGGACATCTGAGACATTTCACTTGCTCTCTACTTTGTTGGAGTCAGACATTTCATTGCTGCACCTACTAGACGTAAATTCAATGAAAATAGATTATTTTTTTATCAGTGCACACTTTATGCTACCTAAAGGAGACATTTTTGGCTAGTGGATTATTATAAGTCCAACACTGAGTGGTAGTTAAAAATTCCAGCAGCACTGTTGTGTCTGATCCAAACATACCACGTTAATGTCAGTGTTGCTGCTGTGCTGGGAATGATTCATCACCCAAATAGTACCTGATCTGTGGGGGTCCTGACCATTAGAGAACAGAGTAAATGGAACTTGTATGTAGAGAAACATATGGACTACTGTCTGTAAATTATGGAACTACAAAGTGTAGTGTCTACTGAAACGTAAACAAAGATTTTAACAGAGTGTGAATGGAAAAATATAGAATGGATAAGACTTTGGCACAGTACTGTAGTTAGGGCTGAATGGTGGATGGTGAATGGTGGGAGGGCCATAGTTTGACCTCAGTCCTATTCTGCTTGGAGCAAGAGGAAGGAAATCCCTATGATAGTGGGTCCTCTTGGGCACAGAGGAATGCGGTTGTAGAGTCTCCTGTAGGAAAACAAATTGAAGGTCTTTAAAGGCTTGGGTGGGATTGTGTGTCAGTGTTTAAGTGTTGGTCTCATTAGTTATGGTTGTGAATAGCAGTTCAGGAACTTCCTAGAACTGAATGTAATACCATGGTTGGTATCATTTTAATTTTGAGAGGCAATCCCAAACTGCATAAATAATATTTTAACATGCTTAGACACATCCCTAACTGTCTGATAAAGATGCGCTTCAGGTCCAGTACGTTTGGTATGTTTCTGAAAGTGGCATTGACATACTTGGTTTATAAGTAACCTAGATGGCTTTTGCAAGAGCTGATTTTATATTATTTAAGCTGTACTTTGTAAAATTTGTGCTAGGGAAATGATGTCCTGATAACTTCTTGATTGAAAATGTCTAGAGTTGCTTTTTTGTTTACTTTTAATGAAACAGGGAGAACTGAGGAAAGGTGGGTATCTGGGGAGGAAAAGCGCGGAAGTGCTGGGAAAAGAGGCCAGTGGGTTTTCCACTGCAAGTTGTCCCACTTCCTCTTCAGGCCAAAGGGCCTTGTGAAATCTGGTGGCCTTGTCTTGCTTTCCTTCCTTTATTTGAATGCATGGAGGGAAACCAAAGATTTATTTAAGGGCAAGAAGAGATAGTTGACATTTGATTTTCAGTCCCTTATCATTTTGCACTTCAGAAGGTTTGTTTATCAGCTCTCTGGTAGTATATTGTAGTAGGTAAGGGTGTGCAATGTTGATAAAAAAAATATCTTCATTTTTTTCTGGTTATTTGCCAGTAATGAGAATTAGACGATACTTGGATCTTTCAACAATGTTTGTCTGCTGTACTTTTGTTAACAGGGTAGTAATTGTTGCTTACTAATGACATCAATAGAAGTAATATTGAAGCAAAATTAACCATAGGGCAACTTTCCGTATTTGCCCAACTTATGCAGAAACTTTTGAGCAGCATTCATTTTTTTTCAAACCCAACCACCTCTACATGAGTGAGGATGAGTGATGTTTAGCAAATAACTAATGACATAGGCTGTGAACCTGGTGTTGTCTGTAATTTGTCTCAAGTTTGCTCACCTATTTTTTTTTAATCTTCAGTCAAGTGTCTTTGCATATTCCTTATTAATTAATAATTAGAGAGGAACATTTACAGGTACATTAGACACCCTTATCCAGAGCGACAGTTTCACAATACAAGCAATTGTGGGTTAAGGGCCTTGCTTACAGACCCAACTGTGGCAGAAGTGGGATTTGAACCCTGGACCTTCTGGTCAGTAGTCCAGTACCTTAACCACTAGGCTACCACAGTCAATTTTCAGATTTTGTAAATATATGTCAGACCTATTCGAATATTTCCGGCTTTGCAGTATTAGTTTATTTGAGTCTAAGAATGATGAGGAACAGCATACAGATACAGTTGCTTAAACAATATAGCAGGAACTGCTGGCTTGTACCCAATTCTATTCTCTCACTAGCTTTAGATTTAATTTAAAAAAACCACAGAAATATGCTAGTGCTTGGCTATCACCTTCCACATCTAGCAACAACTTCTGTCTTTCTGTCACGTGCCACTGATGCCAGGGATGTAGACTTGTGTTCCTTATCTTGACACCAACATTTGGCTTGCATTCAAACAAATGCATTATTCTTGGATCGGAATGCATCTGCCTCAGTACCAGGCATGTTTGTTTTTAAGCAATTCCCCTTTTCACACTGAGGAAGTTAATTCAGTAACTAGGGAAGTTAGCAATGTGGCTAAGAGGTCTTCTATATACTGCTCACAAAAATTAGGGCATATTTCAAAATGAAATATCCCATACTGACATCAGACAAATATGCGCTCATGAGGCCGATATTTTGAAATGTTGAGAAACTTTGCTTTGTGCATCGCAACTTGCAGCTCAGAACTGGAGCTACTGAGTCACTGAAAGCGGAGACGCTGAGAAAACATTCAGTGAGGGTGTGGTCATTTATGAGAAGATGCAGCCGATATTTCACTACAACTTGCTGCTCCTAGCTGGGACTGAGAATAAAATCAAAAAGATGCCATGTCCAATACTCTATTGCGTATGTACTCAATGTACTCATTTTCGGGTGTCTTTTTTTCCTTACCAGAAAGAGTTTCTGGTTTCTGATAATAAATGCTGTTGTTGCAATAAAAGTACAATAAAGCATTTTTATAACTTTTATAGCAGTAAGCTTTTATGGCTTAAAAATGGTCATTTAAGTTCAATTTGGCGTCTCATTAATTAATATTAGTTTTATCTAATAATAGGCAAAATTGTGATCTTGACATTATATATTGGCCGTTTATTAAAATTCATGTTCGTTCAAACTTTTGGTAGGATACATGAGCATTACCATTTATGGCGCATATTTTTGTTACTTTGCTAGTTATAAGTCTCTTAAGATATCTATAATTGGAATGCAGCGCGCTTACATTACATAGTGTATCGTTTGCCGAGCAATTGCTATTAAGACATTCATGCTTGTGTAACTTTTTGCTGCATTTTCAGATACGGTTATCCTTCCCATATGGCAGCCAGCCTGGATGCGATATCAAGCTTCCAGGCCCTCTAGTAATTAGAACACAGAATCCCTGCCATGCCCTGCCATTTGACAAAGCTTGGCTAGTTTGCATTGATCCCGTTTCCTTTTGCCCATCTGTAATCTGTGTCCCAACCAGCCGGTCGGTGAGCACCATGCATTTAGGATTCCATCTCTGAGGAGCATGTTATTATCTCAGTTTTCTCTACAGTGTTTTCACCTGCGAACGTTCTGTCACTGTGCCCTTTTGAGATTGCGCTCATGGCAGTGGGGGTTGGTCACTTCAGATGTGTTGCATAAGTGTAGGCGAAAAGAATTTATGTTGAGTGGGTGTTGAGTAAAGAAAGCACTCTTGGTAGTGGTGGACTAAAATAAGTGTTATTTTGGCAAAAACGAAACATAATGTTTGATTTATTATTTTTTTTTTAATTGTTGTACAATAATAGACAATTCTAAAGTAATGCACATGGTTTTTATTATTAATACTTCACACAAACTGGGATTACACATCACATGTCTAGTATCTGGAAGTTAATGCACTAGGGCTAAAACAAATACCAATTTTTTTTTAAGCTCTGATTACTAGCAGATATTCGTATTTCTTTTTAATCAGATAATTTCGGACGGCAAATCGGCCACACATTAGTTCACTGCCCTGTTGCGAGGTGATTAATTACGCCAGCGCTTGTTACCCCAGTAACCCGTCCGGCAACCGTGTGTAACGTCTTTATTGGTTACCTGTTTTCAAAGCCATGCTAACTCCGATAGCGAATCTACTGTTTTTTTGCTGTTTGGTTAAAACCTGTATAAAGTGTCGTCCTTTTGTTCTAGTGTCTGTGTCCTAAATAAAGTCTTTTGTTTTCGACTGTTTGATTTCAAAGAAATGCCTAATGTAGCTGAATCTATGCCTAATTGCATGATCGCTATGCCTTTTTTTTTTTTAATCATTTTTGCTTTGTATTGGTATCTAAAATAGTGTACCTAATCACGAAATGCTAATAGGCACGCTCACTCGCGAGGCAACTGGTTCAAAGTCCCCGTAAAATGTTTTTTCTTTTTATTATCAGGAGTTTGGGGGATTTTTATTCCTTCTAAGAATGTAAAAAAAATATGTTGTTGACTCACTTATTTAAAAATTGTGCCAGTAAAGATAATTAGTTAGACCAAGTTATAGTAACAGAAAATCACCGTCCACTCCACAGTATGATAACACTAACAACGCCATAACCCTTCTTCTACGTTTTACATTCAGTCAATGTTACAGTGCCACCTCTAGGTACAAAGCGGTAATACAGCAGCTAATGAAGACATCATCGTCGAGGTAAGGAGGAAAAAATGAATATCCAAATACCAAAATTAAAAACCAAATACCTACTTAACAAACAAATTTATATTCGGATCTAGTTCTAGAATCCACACACCTCACACTTTTGCCGTTTGACAACCTTCAGCTCATATTGAATGTTTTTGTGCTGGCCAGTACAGAAAAGCGAAGGAAACGAACAGCATTATATACCTTTTAAATACGATTCCTATTACAATTTGTTCTTACTGCATCAATATTTGGCACTTTACATCTGTTTATATGTGATGCCGTCCACCTCTAATTAAGGGCATACTTGTACTATTCCTGATTTCCTTTGTACTGTGCCTGAGCATGATGGCCCAGCGTTTTTTATTTTTTATTTTATTACATTTTTTTTCCCCACCTACTCCTGCTGCATCAAGCAGCTGATGATGTTTTCCGTGGTTTGGTTTGGTTTGCAATCACGCTACACGTACCCGAATCCACCTCTTCAATCGGGCTCGAACACGGTTCAGCACACCTTACCTGGACACAGTAGGAAGGGATCATCCTAATCAAACGAACTGCACTTTGGTGGGTGTGCTCGAACATGGTACAGATCCTCCTCGCTACACCTCTCAAGCTCTCAAATGCTCCTGACCTAGCTCTGTGCTGCCACTGAGCCCAATTTTGGCTTCTTGTTTCATCTCACAAGTACCACCTTTCCTGAATTACATCTTCTGCTGTTTAAACCAATAGTCAGAAGCTGTCAAATATGTGCAGTTCAAGTCCTTATTCTCCGTGGTCCTGTTTGCTGTCTGCACTTGTCTAAGCTCTATGGACAAACATTATCTTAACCATTTTCAGTCAGAAATGTTTTTTTTTTTCTTCTGCTTTCCCCTTCCAGAAATGCATGCATATTTCAAGCTGTTATGATTAATATGCCCTTATGTATCATGTCTCGGTCTTCCTTTATCTGTTTAAAGGTATACGCCTTATTTCACTGAGCTCACACAAGCATTGCACTCTTGGGTGGCACAGTCTTGCAATTGGTTAGCACGATCTTCTCACAGATCCTGACCACAGCCTCGAACTGTGTGGAGTTCGTATGTCCTCCACATATCCATGAGGACTAAACGCCAGTTCTATGATTTCCTTCCACATTTAAAAGACATATGTATGCTTAATTGACTAGAATCGATGTCACTGATGCAACGCTAAAGAAATACATACATTTGCACTGCAAATGCATAAAAGGGCATGACACATTTCCTTATTCTTCCTTATAATGATGAAGCATTATTGGATCACAGTAAGAGGTGACGAATTAGCAGGCATTTTCCATTTCGACATAGTTTTGTAATCCATACCCAGATTCCCGTCCAGACATGGCGTAGCTTTTTATTAGTACAGCATAAATTAGATTTGATTCAAAGGATGAATAATAAGAGCATTGATTTAGAAGTGTTTCTCGTGATTTCCTAATGACCTGTAGTGTAGATGATTTGAACGATTTACAAATGGATGTAGTTTTGACATTGTGGATGTGTGTTATGCTTAAGTCTTACATGGCAAAGCGGCTAAAATATACAAATTGACATTGCATTGCAGTTGCCTAAAGCTCTGTTGCGGTACATTTTTAGACAGGCATGCATTAATATTTTAGCATGTACACTAAAATCTTTGATATATTCCTTCGTATTGCTTGAACATAGTTATCTGGTGCTCAAGACGCTATCTGGTGTAAGTGGTAAATATTTTAAAGGCCTTTTATAAGTGCTTTGGCACTTGCACCAAAGCGTGCGAGGTTGAAGCGATGTGACTCAGAGAACAGCTCAACCTGCCCTCTCTTTGGCCACTTACAGAAGCTACAGTTACATCAAATATACCAGAAGGGAGGAAGTTGGGCCTTGAGCAGATGATCTATTGAGCTCCCTGTCAAGATCCCAGTGAAGTGAGATCTTTGCTTATGCCTGATGCTTAGCCTCTATTAAGTCATATATAAACAGTTTCCCCCCCCTACTGTAGCAAAAGGTGACAACATTAAGCTTGACTCTAGTCTTCCCATAAATCAAGATCCTTATCAGTCACCCAGAAGATTATACTTGCTCCTAGAATTCTGTTTGTAAATCCCATAGGTTTTGTTGAGCTTAAATATTTGTGAGCCTTTTAGACTTATATTTTTGTAAATATATGACCTAAAACATCATCTAACGAGCACCCACGCAAATAAATGAGACTCTTTTTATAAATGAGAATTATTGTGCTTGGCCTATTTATTGTGAGGCTCCAGGACTAGCAGTTAATGTGGAGGTGAGTTTACTTTGGTGCCATCAATCCGTGGGGATGATTGTTGGGTTTGAATGTTGTATGGTAAGGACATAAGTAAATAAATCTTATGTCATAATCTGTATATCGCACTTTTGTAGAACAAGCACGTACAAATTCTATATGATTCAAGACCAAATATAATCTCTATATTTAATGGGTGGTAAATATTGAATGCAAAGATACAAGCAGTCCCAGAGTTACCATATGGATATGGTGCGCGTGTGTGTGTGTATGTATGTGTGTATGTGTGTGTGTATATATATATGTATACGTAATGTAATGTATATGTAATGTGCATACAATTTTTTTTTTTTTTAAACATGAGTTTGTAATAAGGAGATTAGTCCAAAATTTCAGGCCGTAAGCTGCAAAGGCTTTGATTTTAATTTAATTCAGAAAATAACTAATGAACGCTTGGTTTGAAGAACACGGATCAGTTACAGTCTATCTTGTCAACACGTGTCAATGTGTTATGGCAAAAACTGCTGTTGATGTTTGCCATGCAAATAAAGTTTTCCAAATCATCTCTAAAATCCACAGTCAGACAGATTGTATCCAAATGGTGAACATTGTAGATCATGGTTACCCTCCCCAGGAAAGATCATTTTGAGACCAAGTCGTATAATCGTCCCCAAGGTTTTAATGTTTATGAATAGAACACTGAACAAAAAATCTTCAGTCCTCGAGTGATGTGCTCTCTCTCTCTCTCTCTCTCTCTCTCTCTCTCTCTCTCTCTCTCTCTCTCTCTCTCATATGTTTTTGATATTCGTGGTGCATGTAAATTGTACATGTGACCAGATTTGAAAATGAGCTCATCCACTTCCTATCACCACATCGGGTTACAGTGAAGGCACACAAACACACATGAATTGTGTAGCACGTCCTAAGCAAATGAAAGCGCTGTAAATCTTTGAAAGTGAACGTGGCCTTTGAATTTCATCCAAAGCAGCAAAGTTTGTCTGAGCAAATGTTCAATTGCAGGTAGAAATTGTTGCCACTCAGAGCTCACCACAGGACTGAGAGGCAAGCTTGGCTAGGAGATAGACATATCATTGTAACCTCTTATAAGCACTGTGCTGCTGATATAATGGCTCTGGCACTTGTTACTATGAGATGATTACATGTTGTTCCCAGCTGAGTTTGAAATGGGATAAAGAAAGGCTATATCTGATAGGACAATGAGCAGAATTTGTTAGATTACCCATGCTTTGGTTTGTAGTAGTGACTTGCATTTACCACATTCAAGTCATTAATCATAATTTGAGTCATTAATGCTAGACAATGTTCCTTTGGGAATTTATTTGCTGGCAATGGAGTTCGCCATGATTTATGCTTCAATTCGAACTTCAATTCGTTCCTTGATATGCTACCACTATCCTATTAGGAAAAACTGGGGCTCAATCCAATACTTTGGCTTTCAAGATAGTGGCTATGTTCCAGACATAGCCTGAAAGATAGATCCCTAACCCATAAATTGCTGGGGTATTCACGTGTCATTTTTCCTCGTTTCGGAAATAACACCGTGTCCTGTGACGTTTGACTCACCCTGTAGTTATGAGAAAATGTACAGGTAGCTGGGGAACAAACTAAGCCGTACTACTTACAATAGGATGCCATTTACAACTTGTTACAAATAAGTACCGGAGTCGTCCATAGAAACGCGAACAACTTGCGTGGTAAACACATCAGCTAGAACATTCTGTAGTCCAAATACCAACTAAGGAGCAAACAAGCACATGACCGGAATGGTAGTTGCACACTTTTCCATCAGCACAAATGATGGCCAAATGGCCTTTTGCTGTTAAACTCCACAGTGTTGATCGCCTGTCGAAGTGACCAGCTGTTAAAAGGCCGATTTTAGTTTCCTATTGTAATTTATTGTTAAGCTGGTGGCTGGTAAATTGGATGGGCGTCAAACAGGGCTCAACTGTACAGTTTCTTGGTATTGCAGAAGCATTGTTCCCTTTCTATACTGCTTTCAAAAATTCGATTTGATTCTATTTGCATGGCTAATTTTGCCAGAAAAGTGTAGTGTGGTTGCCACACTGTTACACATTTGATGGTATGATTCTGACCCTGGTCTTAATGTGTGTGGAGTTACTAGGTCCTCCCATGTCTACCAGACCCCTTTTACATTCCAAAGACATGTGAGCTCAATTAGTCACTCTAAATTGCCCCCGGTGCAAGGGTCTGAGGAGTATCGTTATTACCTTGCCCCTGTCATGAATAGCCACCGCTGCTGATGTGATGTTGAATAAACCTACAAAAATGAAAAGCTCTGATTTAAACTGCTTTTAGTGAGTCATTCATTAGGTTCAAGTATCACAGGACATCCACTTAATTTACTCACGCACCTTATGTCTTAATATGTTTTAGTGATGGAGGAAATGGTGAGCTGTTCTCACCAATATGCCTGACAAACACAGTCGTTCATATATTGTAAGGCTTTATCAGCAGAGGTGAACGATATGGCCCCAAAGTAATATCACAATATTTTAGGGTACTTTGGCGATAACTATATAGTTGGCGATTATATTTGAACTACATACAATTGCAAGATACATTTTATACTTTAAAATACCTGATCTCGTAGCATTTTTTACTTTAATTGTAATCAGCTACGTGCTCCTGCATCAGGTGCTGAAACAGATTCGATTTTTTTTTGTTACTGACCTTTTGCATGGCTTATGCATCATTATAAATCTGATATTTTCTACCGAAATCACCTCCACACTACTGAAGTCGCTTCCTTTTTTTTTTGGGACAAACTCCACCACCGCAGAATCCACTTTCTGACATATCTGTTGCTCTGCCTATGAGTCACATAATGGAAGTTCTGCATACTGTGTAAATCCATTACGTCATTACATAAATACGTCGGAATATCACAGTATGGATGTTTTGTATCATCTAAAAACGAAACAATTATACCAGTATTATTGAGAACGATATGATATGGCACACCCATATTTATCAGTATGAAATCCATCAGAGATTTTCCTGGGTTCAGTTTAGTTCAGAGCTGTCAATCAATTAAAATATATTGACATGTTAACTGCATGTCTTGATGTCTGGTTTAATGATATTTTTTGCTTGCTCTGATTTTACCATGAATAAATTTTTTTTTTCACAGTAGAAATTAGCACTACCCACGTTTATGAATGTGTCGTAGATATTTCAACAGTTGGTATCTACTACTACTACTAGTACTACTACTACTACTACTACTACTACTACTATTTTCATAGTCCTGTTCATTGCGACTTAAGGCTGAGGGCTGTAAATTCCAGTCAGAAAAAAACAGCTCCACTGCTCACAAAAAATTAGGGGATATTGAATTAATTCATTTGGAATGATCCCCTTATTTTTGTGATTGTTATATTACCAGAACAATGTATTTTAATGCTAATTATTACATTTATTAGATACTTTTTAGGGAATAGCACGTGCAAGCTGGAGTTTGTTGATTTGTAATTTGTTTGTTGCAAAGTAATGAACAAAGTATGACCACCAAACACTAATGCCTAAAACTGTTATTATATATAACCCTCTCAAATGTGGAATTTTTTTGGATACAGCTCATGACTATTGTGCTTCACAGGGATAAGAAATGAAAATGCCCTTTTGACCTTAGACCTTTTGTTATTCTTACCTTTTAAATTGTTCTTAAAACATCTTAACTTCTGAACATTACGCCTCATTTTGAAATATTGATGCAGCACCATGGTAGCTTTGTATAGTAGTGCTGTAGAGTGACTTATTTGCAATAAGAATATTTGTTGAAATAAAAAAAACGAGACGCCAGATCTTACCAGCAATTTGCTCTGCGAAATTGAGACTGACACGTACTCCTATTTTTGGCTTTAAAGCTTTTTGCAAATGCAAATGAGCTCAGAACCAACAAACGATGAGTGCAGAGACAATTTTCTCATCAAAATGTCTAGAGAACAGAATGGATGAGTAGCGAGGAGGCAGAGTGTAGCAATGTGCGCTATCGTATCGTTTGTGATAATACCGGTATACATTTGTATAAAGCGATACAAAACATCCATATTGTGATATTGCGATACCTTTACGTAATGACGTAATGCATTTCCATTGTGTGACTCGTAGGTGGCGCAGCAGATATGGCAAAGTGGTCCTGCGGAGGAAGAGGTTGTCCCTAAAAGGGGAGTGACCTCGGTAGTGTGGAGGTGGTTTTGGTACAAAATATCAGATGTACGACAAACTACAGTAATATGTAACCTATGCAAAAGCTCAGTAAGAACAAAAGGGGAAAAAGCATTTAAGCTGTTGCACCACCTCACACAGGAGCATGTAGCTGAATACGAGAAAAGTCAAAAATGCCAAGAGGTGAAGTATTTTAAAGTAGAAAATTTGTTGCAATTGAATGTTGTCGAATTATGTTGCCACATATATTGTTATCGTTTAGTACCCTGAAATTATTTTAGGGCCATATCACCCACCCCTAGTCGAGTGCGGAGGTATGAGTAAACTGAATATCAGTCATTTTTAATACTGTTTTGCTTCAGCCTTGTTCTTTGCTACAGCCTCGAGTTAGAAACGGTCAGGTATAAATAATTCTAATACATTTTTAAAGAAATACTACCGGGTAGCAGCCAAAACCCACCGTTGAGGTGTTGTAATTATGCATATTTCTGTAGTTCAATAAAACAATTTTATTTTGACAAACAAAATCATCACTCATCTAATGACACGTATGAAAATGTAAATTGTATAATAACGACACTTCCATGAAGTCATTTAGTAGATGCCTTTGCTCAAATAGGCACTAATTCAAGGAACCAAGAGTGGCAGATTGGCAGAAGCAGGATTTGAACCTTGCACTTTCTGGTCCATAGTTAACTTTACCCCTAGGCTGCGTCACCGTGATAGACTTAACACTGTGCCCAACGATTCTGTTGGTGATATCTGTATCTCCCAAATTTCTTTCCTTCTGTGGACTCAGATATTAAGATCCCTACATTAATCTTTAAATCCCTTTCATTTTTAAGGGTTTCAAGAATTTGTTGTAAACAAACTTGTAAACAGACATTAGTATTGCAGCATGTAAAGGAAAATAAAATGTGTGTAGAACTGTTGATACGAGTGGAGCATTCCTACTGGGATACTGGTACATTCCTTTAACACACTTAACGGCTTTAGTAAGCGGGTGGTAGGTACTTCAGCAAACAGCAAGATGTGCTGTGATTGATTGTCAGAGCATGTGCTTAGTTATTTGAAGCATGAGCTCAGTAGCGTAGGAACCCTGGAGTGGTTTGGTTTTTTCGGGTGTTGGAATGTTTTGTTCCGAACCTTGTCGGACGAATAATGCAGACTACCTGGTATTTAGTTCTCTTTGGTGAAGTCTTGGGTGCGCTGTTCCCTGATGAACATGAAAAAGTAACTCTGAGGGACAGCAGGGGTTTAAGGAGACGTCACCTCGATTAGGTGTCTTCCAAATCGAATGGGTTATAGGCGAACGTCTTGTTGAGCTTTAAATGATAGAAGCAAAGAACAGTGTTGTGGGAAAGTGAGTTAAGGAGGCAAGCACAGTATCTGAAATTTTTTTTTTTTTTATAGTTGTAGAACTTTGTGTAGATCGTACGCTTTAGAAAACATCATTTTTAAGGTGCAGGAGCTGCATGGTTATCTAACAATGTATGTTTCCCGGTATCCTCTGTTCTGTATCCTCTGTCTGCTGAAGCTCCAATGTTATGGCTACGAAGAGATAAAATGCTAAAAACACTGTAGCCAGTTAGCTTTTCCAAGTGATAATGCTAAAGCAGGGATCTGCGTCATGCATTTCCAAACCGTTTGGGCTAACGAAAGACAAAGCTGTAGTGAATATGAAATTTATGACCTTGTTTATGCTAGGTCACTTCATGTGTCTTGATTGTATCTGTAAATGCATATGCATAGTATGTGCATCCCAAAATGCACTGGTGTTCTATGTATCATTTACAATAATGTGTTAATTGTTGTTTTAACGACGTGTGAGCTGACATCATGGAGTACATCACTCACTCCAGTCACAAACCAGTCAAACACACGCCTTAAGTGTTCTCATATTCACTTTGGAACAGCTTGATAACAAGCTTACTTGAAAATGTGCAAACTAACAACTGTGAAGATTATGACAGACTCTGGGCGTCAGTGGTCCATAACAAACTAAGATACCAACAGCTAAGGTACCAGCAAAAAAACACTCTGCAAACTTGAGCGGATTAATCTTTAAAAAAAATTCTATATGACACATCTTTAATTAATATTCTATTTGAATCTTACAAACCACTTCAGGAGGTGGTCTGAGATGCCTATCTGATAAACCAATACTATAACTAATACAATACAATACCTAACTGCTAAAACCAATACTTTGAAACGGCACACGTCATCCATGACGTCAATCCCGGTCTGGCCAGAGGAGCAATAGCGGAGGACGTGCAGAGCTGCCAAATACAAGAAAAGTAATTTGTACAGATACCACTGTCCAAAATAACTGTAATATGATCAGCTCCCACCGGTTTGCTCTCTGGAACCCAAATTGATCTGTGCACTCATTACAGCTGCAATCACTGCAACTGCTGTATTAAACATATTTAATGATGGTCTGCTTTTAAAAATAACTTCCAATGTTGGTGTTTCCAGATTAAATACAATGATGGTAGGGATGTACCAATGTTCAATGTCTCAGACTGATCTGATAACCGATTTTTAACATTTATTTTGCACGTTATTGCGATACAGATGATAAAATCTGATAATTGAACCTTTCCGCGTTTTTAAAAAAAGTTCACATAATTCATATATAAACAGCTGTTCAAACCCGGATCAGTAATTCATTTTAGCACTAAAATATAATAAGATTAATAATAATGAGCAGAAAAACTAAGTTAAATCAGACATGAAGATTAGTGTAAATGTAAGGGAATTTCCTGTCACTAAAAGGGACAATGGTTTCCTTTGATCATCAGAGGCAGCAAAAAGAAATAAAGTATATAAAAAAGCTCATGACTTAGAAGCGCCAAGAAATAATAGAGCAGCATGCATAACTAAAAAGAAAATTAAGAAATGTTAATATGCAAATATGTAATAATTCTAGGTTCTAATATTTATTTATCGGACCAATGTCGATGACTGGAAAAAAAATAATTTTTTCGAAAAATAACACATCGGCCGGCGATTTATCGTGCGTCACTAAATGATAGAGGTGAGGCAAAATCATGGTGTTTGATGCACCAACTTTCTTAGAGCTCGTTTGCAAATAAAAATGGTAAGCAATTCACACCGTGGGTGTTATGAGCTAATTTATTTACACTGCTCGCAAAAATTAGGGGGATATTTAATTATGGGATATTAAGATTTTCGTGAGCAGTATATTATGCCAGATGAAGCAATCACATTTCAAGCTGGCTGACTGAAAATGCCTTTGACAGTTGATTGAAAAGTTATCCAGGTCGAATCCATATACAAGCGCGTGAAAATACAGTGTTTTTAGATTAGATCTATTACAATAGATTATATAAATAAAGTTACGCGGTTTTCTGAGAACATTTTTAAAACCATTTTATCGTTTAACTGTTCCTCTTCAATTAACTTGTCATGACCCGTTTTTTACGTTAATGGCTTTGGCACAGCTAGGCTGTTTAGAAAGTAAAGCAAAGTCATCCTGGTTGCCTTTTCATGTTATCATGGTATAATGAAGAGTTCATTTTCTTTTTACTGAGCCGTACCATCGAGGCACAAACACACACTATGTACTTTGGCTGGCCGACTTTACTGAGGCTTGTGTATACTGAATGCTGTCGTGTTTCCTGCGCTGGTGTGTTGTCCTGTGTGACTTCAGTGAAATGTACACATCATAATAGATGCTTTTGATTCCACTGGACTGTAGCTCACTTTACTGTTGAATGCTCTACAGGTTACGGAATATTCGACTGGAATAAGAAAAGCTCAAGAGCTCAGGGTTTAACTTGTGTTATTTAACATACAGCAGTCAGTACGTGATTTAAACCTGTATGATATGAAAGGCTCTTCGTCAGACTTGTTCAATAATTGGTTTCATTAGTATGAATGGCTGTTTTTTTCCCTTTCTCTTAAACCCTGTTTAGATGTATCTACAGAGCCATGTCATTGGTTTTCTTCCTTCTCCCCTGAAAAATTACTGACAGAAATATCATCTGTTTAACTCTTTTTTTTTTTGCTGTGATTTATTTATTTTTTTGGTCCTGTCTGGAGGCTGAAAAATCAGCCTTAAATTGGTGGACAAGGGGTTTTATGGCTGCTTCTCACAGCAGGTCACGGCACAAAATGAGCATCAATCCAGTACATTCCTGAATCGACAAGTGGAGGTTGTAAGAGTAATTGCACTATTTAAATGGACTGGATGTTTAGAGGTCTTCATACTTTCATTGTTATATAAGAATGGTAAGGGCCGGAGAAATAATAACAAGGTGAAAACTGCAATGCAGATCCTGTTTGATAATTCATGTGATGCAAAAATCCGAAGTATTTGGATGCGTTTTTCCCTGCCTCAAAACTATACGCATTGAACAAGACATTTTAAAATTTGTATATTTGCCGTCTGGTTCACGTTGTACGTAACAAAAAAAATGGACAAGTGCTGTACTCAAATTGTTAAATACCAGTTTGAATATTTAATTGCATTCATCACACTCGTATGCCATTTTTTTCATTTATAAAGCACTCATGTCATTGGACATGTTTAATGTTGCTGTAACCTTGCATCAGTCTTGATACTCATGTGATATTAAATAAATTAACATGTAAGTGTAAGGTGTTTTTAATAGAAACGGCAAGTGCAAGCTGTTGTATTGTATTGTCGACATTGTCATACCGTTTTGATTATCTTTAGACTTTTTATTTTTAGTGTAATTTGTGGCCATTTGTGGTGACTCTGAAACTTGTGCGTACTCAAGAACATGAAGAATATCGTTGTTGAATTAGTTTGAAGGTTCAGTCACACATTTCTATGAGATTACTGACTGGTTGTGGCATAGTCATTTAAATTATTGCCTGAGTCATTATTTGTTTATTTAATGTCGCTATTGGCATCACTGGCTATTTCAGCTACAAACACAAGGTTATCTCAAGACTAATCACATATATATACACTCATGTCAATGGCAATTTAGTGTAATCGTTTAACTTATGCATGCCTTTAGGACTGGGAGGAATGCAGAGTTCCCGTAGTAAACATGCACGGACATGGGGAGAACATGCAATTCAGTTTTATTTGTATATATAGACATTGTCACAAAGCAGCTTTACATTGATGCATGAACAATTGTCACAAATTGTTTTTTATTGAGCAAGCCAAATGGCGACACACGAAAAGGACCCAGGACCATGTGAACCTGGAGCTTTTTCCATTATCTTATTATTCGAGTCTGTGCAAACTCATTCATCATATGTGCAAATTATTAAGTGCATGTAAACACACTTACTATTAGAGCAGAAAGTTGCCGCGCTGTTCACGTCTTAATGAAATATCACTGTTGGATTCCTTGGAATTAATCTCACCTGCATAGGTTTTTTCCAGGTGCTCCGGTTTTCCCACATTCCAAAGATCTCTTGGGCTAATTGGTGTCTCTAAAGTGCCACTTAGTATGTGAGGCTGTGAGCGCTACTACTGTTTACGTCCAGTGTTGTTCCTGCTTTCAGACACTGAGATTTGTAGGTGTTTTGTAAACATGCTCATCTCTGGAGCTCCGTGTTATCTTTTTGTTTGCTAGCTAGGGCTGTACCAAAATTTAAATATAAACGTAGGAGTGGTCAATATGACAGTATTTTATTGCATTATGTTAATTTTTGTTATAACGTAATGCGATACAAACACATTAGTGCTTCTGCCATTTTTATAGGCTTCAGCCCAATAACGAGGTGTACCTAATACCGCATACAGTCTATTCAAACTGACTATTCAAAGTTCTCCTGAGCTAGCAATTTCGACTTGACTCTGACAGAGCAATTTTACACTTTTTGCGGTTTCAAATTTCAATTAATAGCAAAAACTAACACTGTTTATGTGTAAAAATATGTTGGATAATAAAAGTGTATTTAACCCATGCTGTGAGTGCAACTCTGCGTTTCCCAACTTGTAATTTGTACAATGGTACAACAGCAACAACAATAACAACACTGCATGTTTGAGTGCCTGGCGTTTTAGAAGCTGAAATGCTCACATGAATGAACTGAAAAAAATATAATTAAAAACTTTTGTTCACCATTCCACTTATTTTTACTATTCAAATGGAATATCTTGGGTAACATTCAAATGTACAGTGGAGGTAATAATTATTTGATGTAAATAAAATGGAAATTGACTTGTATTTCATTGAGAAAAATAAGTATTTGATCCCCTGCCCACCATTAAGAATTCTGGTTTAAACAGCCTGGTTAGATGTCTCAACTTGACACCTGTCCATAGAATCAAACAATCAGATTCTAACCTCTTCCCCATGTTCAAGACAAGAGTTAGAGTTAGATTAGAGAGTTAGACAAGAGTTGTGTAAGGTTGTCAGGGACAAGATTGTAGACCTGCACAAGGCTGGAATGGGCTGCAAACCATAAGCAAGATGCTGGAGGAGGAGAAGGAGACAACTGTTGATGCAATCATGTGAAAATGGAAGAAACATCAAAATGACCATGAGTCAACTTTGGTTTGAGACTCTATGCAAGATCTCCCCTTGTAGGGTATCAATGATCATTAGATGGATGGATTGGTGGGTGGATGGGTGGGTGGAGACATAGATGGATACATACATAGCTACATACATACTTACTGACTGACTTTATTGATCACAGAGGGAAATTCTTGGCATCCAGTAGCAGATACACATGTACAAAATTACAAACATTGAACATATAGACATCTAAAGATAAGTAAAAAAAATAATAATAGTATTAATAAAAAATAAAAGTATAAAATTATAAAAAGTAAAGTGAAGGTGGGAGATCGGTCTACAACTAAGGCCTGTGGGAGGAGCTTGTTAATGACCTCAAGGCAGCTAGGGCCACAGTCACCAAGAAAATCATTGGTAACAATCTACGGTGTAATGGATTAAAATCCTGCAGTAGCAGCAAGGTCCTCCTGCTCAATAAAGAACACGTGCATTCTTATCTGATGTTTGCCAGTGAACAAATAAATGATTCATAGAGCGATTGAGAGAAGATGCTGTGGTCAGATGAGACAAAATTGAGCTCTTTGGTGTCAACTCAACTCGCCGTGCTTGGAGGAAGAACACCATGTTTTGGGTGTGCACAGAACAACTTCACCGCATCCACAGGATAATGGACGAGGCCATGTACCGTAAAATCCTGATTGAAAACCTTCCCTCTGCCAGGACACTAAAATGGGTCGTGGGTTGGGTCTTTCAGCATGACAATGTCCCAAATTACACACCCAAGGCAACAGAGAAGTGGCCTAAGAAGAAGCAGATTATGGTTATGAAGTGGCCTAGTCAGTCCAGACCATAACCCCATAGAAAACCTGTGGTGGGAGCTGAAACTACGAGCTGCCAAACAGCCTCAACCTTTTTGATTTAGAAAGGATTTGTAAAGATGAGTGGACAAAATTCCTCCCGACGTGCACAAACCTGGTCATCAACTACAAGAAACGTCTGACTGCTGTGTTTGCCAACAAGTGTTTTACCACCAAGTACCAAGTCTTGTTTTGCTAGGGGATCAGATATGTATTTCACTTAATGAAACGCTAATCTGTTTTATAAAGTGATTTTTCTGGATTTTCTCTTTGACATTCTATGGCTCGTTGTTAAAGTAAACCTACCATTCAAATTTTAGACTGTTCGTTTCTTTCTCAGTGAGCAAATATGAGCAAATCAGCGAGGGGTCAAGTAATTATTTCCTCCACTGTAATTTTTAGCAAATTGATTACCCTTTTCACATTACAGCTTTGACATATTTTGAACTAGAGATCAAGGCTGTTCCTCATGCTTCTCCAGGAGGGTAGCAGACTGTTCCTGCTGTAGAATTCACACTAGCCTGTCCCTCCCCCCTCTTGAGTTCATCCGCACTAATGACACTAATAACACTATTGATAGCATGTTCTGTATTTTTTGTTGCTGCTGAGAAAGCAATTTCATTTTTTTATTTGCCTTTCTTCCTGTAACCATAAATATGTTATGACTTTTTGTCTTTCAGTTATTCGATATGTCTTCATTCTTCTTGAGCATCGTGATTAGAAGTCATGGACTTCGGATAACGAATGGCCAAAAATGACTTTTACAAAAAAATATTAAAACATTAAAGCATTAATAAAATGTGCTATTTTAAAATGGTGAGTTTCTACCGTTCATAAAAGCCAATAGCAGCAGTGCTTTAGCTGTGACGCTAATTCGTGTTATAAATCTTCGCTTTGGCTAGTCCAAAGTTCATCCCATTTAGTGGCACATAAAATAGGTGCCCTGTGCATCTGCATTCCAGAACTCCCCTCTTAACACCTTTTACAATTAGGGCATCCCATTGGGGTTGGTATATACAAAGTCCTGTACTTATTATACCCGTACTATAAAGACAGAATGATAGCTGTAGCATATTTTGCTCTGTGCCATGACTCAAGAACAGTAGATTCACAATCTGTGTAGTTAAATGTGAGCTGAACATCTGACTTTTGTGTGGGACGTAAATGCAAACGAAGTGCAAGACAATTAGGATGGTTAAATACTGGTAATTGTGTTGTTTTCGAAGAAAGCCTGTGTGTGACACTGCACAGTATACCTGAGGCCCTTCATTACCTTAGGCACCTTATTTTAAATTTAAAAGAGCCTAATTTAAATGCTGACTCATTGGCCAGTCTTCCTGCACTTCTCTCTTCGTTTCCATCTGCCTGCTCTCAGCTTTATGGTACAGTTTCGGTCCATTTCGTTTCAGAATAATGTACTGGTGCTTTATCGATTATTCTACTCCTCTTTTGACATAGTGGATTTAGGTTCTGTGGATTTGGCTCCACACATGTGTGACTGGCTGAAATTCACTGGCTTAGTTCAGGACCGGACTTGTACCGGGGTAAGAAATAGCCAGCGTAACTCATGTTTGGTCACGTTCCCTCCGATGACATCACATTTGGGAGATTTGAATGTGCCGGCTTCACTACGTTTGGCATGCATGCACACGCGCGCCTGCACACAAATGTCAGCAGGATCACGTCAAGGCGCACATGAACATGAGCTGCCACGCTCTTCATTCAGCCGTTCACCGCTCGCTTTTTTTTTATCTTCTTCTCTTGCCACCTCACACAGCTTACACTCTTTGGGTCAGTATGTTTGATGTTTTGCCAGGAGCTAGAGGCAGGGAGTGAAGTAAGGACAGGTTGTCTTGCTGACTACAAGGTGAAAGATGACTAGCAGAGAGTTCTTCTGCTTGCATACTCCACTTCAGTTAGGAAGGAGCATTGTAGAGTAGTAGCCAGTGGACACACTTGTTAGGAGTTCCATTCATCCTGTAATTCCTCCCTTAAAGTGCATAGAACTGTTTAACATTAGCTGGTTTTCTGTCTTTATATCTTAAGTCCATGTTGGACCCATTTGTGAAATTTCAGCAGAACAAACTACTTTGCGTTTTCATCCACTACAGTTATGAGAAAGAAACCTTAGCTGATGTAGGCTACCACAATTAGGGGTGAGATCGAAACAAGCAAACTTTTTGCTCATTGCAGAATAAACTTTACATCCATTATCTTCAGACTGGGCTTCTGGACATGTTTGTCTGGTTTAAA
This sequence comes from Parotocinclus haroldoi, assembly GCA_034779995.1. NCBI lineage: Eukaryota > Metazoa > Chordata > Actinopteri > Siluriformes > Loricariidae > Parotocinclus > Parotocinclus haroldoi. The sequence continues at coordinate 50,628 of JAUZST010006627.1, forward strand.
CTCTTAACGGCGTTAGCTTTAGCCACATATAGCCAGTGAGATAATGCCACTTTTAAACGTCTTCTAATTGTTCTTTGTGTTTTCCTGTTTTCGCTTGAGCAGGTAGACGTTTTTGATAGGTTTACCCATTCACCCGAATGTGCTGCATCTGCTATATCTTTTGAGAATTGGATTGAAAAATAAATACCAACTATAACATGGAATTAAGAGTAAAACATCCTTAGTTGTTGCGTGTTCTTAAGAATATTACTCGTAAATGTATATGCACGGTTGTGATCATTTTAGTTTCTGAATCTCTTCGGTGTAGACAGGTAGACGAGAAATAAGTCCAGTAACGTGGAATGTACAAATTTGATGAAATAAGCAGTGACTACCATCAGAGCTGGTCTTTATTGTAGGAAGTATAGACTGTGGCCTGGAGGGGCATCAGGTTAGGGGAAAGGGGCTGGATGTCGGTTTGCGAGCTCATGTGGAACGTGGAAGTGCCTTTTTGCACAAATATATATATATATGCTGTGCATAACCCTTTTTTTGCAGTGGAATTGGTTCCCTGAATGCAGGTTTGGCTTCAGTAGAAGTTTGGACATGGTGGCACGAGTGGTTAGCCAGATGATTTTAAAGCATTAACTTTTGGAACTGGCAGTTGTGTAATATGAATGTTTACTCTATCCTGTAGGTAGGTTCAGATTCCAGTGCTATGGAGAATCTTCTCAGGGGAATTACACTGCTCATAAAAATTAGGGGACAGTTCATTAAAAAAATTTGAGCAGGATATATGTGCTGCGTTAAGACTATGGAACAGATATGACTTATGAAATCATTTACCAGCTTTCTGTATAAAATCATAAAAAATTGTTCAAAAACGTCTGCTTAATACTAATGCACTTCGAAACCACTGCTTTTCCCCCTAGATTGTCATACCAGGAAAGTGTCAAAAACAAAACCCTATCACTAGGAAAGCATTACTTAACTATTATTGAGCAGGGCTGTGGTTTCCGCATCTGTGGGGTGACTTGAGGCATAAAGAGGGGCTCATGCCCTAATCTTAACCAGAACAAGCTTCCTGCTGCCTGTGTCTATGTCAGTAACACACTGCAGAGTCACACAAGGCCCCTCTATCCAAACCAGGCATGCATTTTTTTCCTCACCCGTGTTTCTATGAACACACTGTTTGTTTGTTGTATGGGGTTTTCGTTGTTTTTCCCCCTGACCACAGCCTTCCATTGTGTCTTCCTGCGCTTTGGTTTGGAAGAAAAGGAGTGTCTTTGTGTTTGTCTGCTTCTCAGATCTCAATGTGTTTCATATCTAGCCTTGTGTATCTGGCCTAATTCATCCATCTTATTATTATTTCTCAGCGTGTTCATTCTTTTATCGTTTATTAATATTTTGGTTGGATTTTTTTTTTGTTTATCGTAAAAGCACATGCTTTGCTGTGAAACCCAGCATGACTTCTGAACAACCGGTTACTGGAGGTTGTGTTTAGGGCAGAGGTTTGTCTGCAGCTATTATGGTACCACAGAGTCAAATCCGTGCGGTGTTGAGTTCCCAAACAGTTCTTCTAGCGGAGCTCAAATCCACTGTTGTCCAAACATGTCAGTAAGTATCTCTGAGCGTAGTAAGTCTATGTAGAGCAAATAGGGTGTGGTCAGGGATCTTGAACCTCTTTCTGCAGGCTGCGATTTGCACAGGATTATATTTCCCCATCTTGCACGCATGTAGAGACGTGTTCCACCCAAACGAGCTGCAGCTTAAATGTAGAAGATAAGCAATTGCAGTTATTCGGTGCAGTGGTTTCTGCAGCTATCAGATTAGTCGTTTTATGAACGTCGTACTTGTGCTAGAAATACAAATTAAGAAATAAGAGTTGGATTTTATCTCTGTATTCAGATTTCTCAGAGCGTATACATATACTATGATTTCTGTTGGTTTTCTCAGCTGCACTGAGCATAACACGGTTATTAGATTTGCCAAAATGTTGCTACATTTGAGATTGTTTTCATAGACCCGGTTCGTTGCTTTAACCTGCAGGATCGGGCAGTCATGGAATCAAAATAAAACACCCACTACAATGGGTAATTGAATGACGGACTTTTGCTCTTTAACTCCCTTGTGTGGCCGGATGGGCAGAAGAAGCATAACACACTGCACTAGAGCACAGCATGATAAATGTAATATGCTGCCAGTGCATAAATAAGCAATTAACATAATAACCTGTATGTAAAATATGGTAATTGGAGTTCAGTCCTAATATCAGTTTTTTGATACCTTGGCCAAGTGAACGGATGGGCATTAAATGGCAAAAGCCTGTATTGATTGTGGTCACCGTATCCACCCATGCTCAGTCTGGAATCGCCCGTTTTTAATTGCCCCTTTTTCATTCTCTGTTTTCAGTATTAAATGTAGTGGTATTCTACTGCCCCCAAATATCAACTGAGACAGTCATGTCAGAACTAATGCGAGTAGCTTTTCAGTAGGATATTTTTGTCTTTCAATATTAGTCAGTAGACCAGATGTGGCAGATGTGTGTTGTCTTGTTGTCCAAGTAAATTCATCTTGTGAGTAGTGTCTTATGTAAAGTGTATATTTCAATACACATGAATCAGGGAGCTTTCCAAATTCAGAGTTTCTTTTTATTTACCAGTAGCTCTAACCATCTAGTTAACCCTGCTCTCTATATACCGTCACTAAACTGGTACTAACCTTGAGGTGAGAGTTGTTATTGTGCATTCTCAGGCATGTGATTTTTGGTCTAGCTGTGCCATTTCTCTAAATTGCCCCTTGGTCTGACATTAATCTCATGAAGTCTGATGTGTAGTAGAAATCAGTTCTGTCATATGAACTGAAGAAGTTCCCTTCACGGTGTGCCGGTAATGCCGTCTTGCACTCTGCGGGTGGAGTTTAGAAAAGACACTAGGGTTTTACTTTGGCAGACTATAGCAATTACCATTATGAAACCTACTCTACAGAATGGTACTAGCTAAACAGTACTTGATCTGTGCTGGTCTTGTGGGGGTCCTGACCATTAGAGAAGGGGACCAACAAAGTATGAAGAGAAGTAGATTGACTGCAGTTTGTTTTTGTCGAACTAAAAGGTCAGAGACCACAAACTTGGAGAATAAGCGGAATATATTGAAGAATATAGGCTGAAATGTTAAGAAATTAATAATTTTACACTGTACTGTAACATTTGGAAAGAACTGTTAAAAATGCATAATTAGTTAATTAAATAATGCATTCTTTCTCTCATGAATAATGATGGTATATTGTTTTCCTAAGGTCTCCGTAACACTCTGATAATAGTACCTGTGCCTACAGTACCTGTTAGAAATTTCAGTTCATGATGGTCTGGATTCAAATTCCCAATGACCCTTGACCATAATGAGTGAGGGTAAAACAGATATCCAGAAACACAGGCTGAGCAATATTAACAGTAAAACACATTCAAAAAGAATGCCCAGCGCTGACCAATCCAATACATGTATTCTTCAATGCAACCAATATAAGGGACTGGTTTACAAACACTTTCGCAGGGAATTTTTATGTTTGTTTGACTTCTTTAACGTCGCTATCCGCATCAGTGGCCATCTTGGCGACACACACAGCTGTCTTTTCAAAGCCAAACCACCTTTAACAGTAGACTAGTTGTGCATGTATTTTGTCTATAGGAGCAGTCTATTCACTCTTTTTCTTACTTCTATCATGAACTTTTAGGTTGAATGGGTTGCTAAAATTAGGGCTGGGCAGTTAGTCAGAAATTAATCGAAACCAACATTCAGAACCAGTAAACCAACTGGGTAACCATGTCGACTAATTACATTTTTTAAAGTTATGTTAATGTTAATTAGGTTAATACTTTATTAATACGTTCACCACAGAATTAAGTTGGAAAGAAATGACTGATGCTCATCATTAAAACAGCTATTAAAATATCATAAATTATACATATTGCCCACCCCTTGGAGAACATGCTTAAGTAAACCAAAATCTAACATTTTTGCTTCGTAATGCCGCTTAGCTTTGATGGTCAATGGATGCAGTCTGCATGGTCTACGCTAATGGAATCCCTGGTGTCCATTCGGTGCAAGCCATTTGACACTGTTATGAAGATGGGCAGCATCCTCCCAGTTGAGAGTTTAACTTGATTACAGTGGGTGAGTGGATTATGCCCCCAGTGATCCCATCTCAGTCAAAATCTGTCTTGATTACTTTAGCTGGCCGTCTTCAGACGAACTCTCTTGCATGGGCTGAGCATTTGGAAAAAACGTTTTGAGAACGTCCTCATTCACATATCCTCTGGCCAAAGCAGCCAACACCCTTGTGCTGGTTTCTGGAAGATCCTCAGCCTTGTCCTGTAGTATTGCTTTTCTTTCTGCTGTTCGTGGATTCCCAACCTAGAGCCGAGAAGTAAAAAGAAGTAACAACATTCCACCGTGCAAGCACTTCAAACAACCTCTCTGGCCTTCGTTCTTGAACTTAAGGTTTGACACACGAGAGTGAACAGATCTAGTAGCCTTTGTAAATAAATACACTCCAGGCAGCACTCCAGAAATAACAGAAACATTGACTTGACTAATTGACTGCGAATGTTGGTGCATATAAGGATGGTTGTCGCACAACATTTTGGCAGAGTGCGCAGAGCCTAACTTGTTGTTACACCTTCTGTTTCTTCATCAGAATAGATGGAGAACAACAGGGTTCCTAGATACTCAAACACCGATCAGCCATAATGTTCCAACCCCCCTTCATTTCTACACTCGTTGTCCATTTTGACAGCTCTTCTTACCATTTAGGTGCACAATGGTACAAAACAATTACAAACTGTTTTTTTCGCCCACTTTTGCCCTGTTCCTCAGTGGTCAAGACTCCCACAGGACCGCCACAGAGCCACTATTATTGAGTGGTTGATAGGTTTCAGCACTCCAGAAGTGGTGGAAGGTTATTGTGTGTTGCACTGGTATGACTGGTATGAGCAAACCAGACCCTGCAGTTGTGCTGGAGTTTTTCAAAACTGACGATTCGACTGACCATCTTGGTTTCTCCAAGATATCAAATAGCAGTTCATCTTTTGCTGTACCGTTTGTGTTATTCATTGGTTATCAGTACTGCTGGTTACTGGATATTTTTGTTTGGCGCACCATTCTCTAGCAGCACTGCTGTGTCTGAGCCACTCAAACAAGCACACTACACACCAACATGCCACCATTCAGTCACAGAGATCCACCATCCAAATAGTACCTGATCTGTGGTGGTTTTATTGGCGTCAGCATTAGAGAACAGGGAGAAGAGGGTCTAACATGGTATGTAGAGCAGTGATCTCTAATTGCAGAACTACCCAGTGCATCTATGGTTTAAGTGGAGCTGATGAAATTGGAAAAAAAAAACTTATTTATACTAACAAGTAGGTTTTAATGTTATGGCAGATCAGTGTGTGTGTTTGTGTGTGTATATACTGTCGTGCCTTCTGTGTTCTGCCTCTCTCTGAATTTGTTTTAATAACAAATATGTGGTAGCACTAACCCTCTGAGCTAGTAAATTCATTTTTCACAAGCGACGTGACCTTTCTGCAAAGTTGAGCTAATATAAAACAAGACTTTTGAATTTCAGAGTGCAGTATGCCTTTACTGTCAAGTTATACATACGATGTTGATTGAAAAACTCATCTAAAATGTTGTGCAGGCTTTGTATTGAATTTTGAAAGCATCTTGAATGTCAGGATGTATAAATGTGTGTGTAAAAGTACCCCAAGACATATTTACACTCAATCCCTTTTTGAATACGCCTCCATGGTTGTACACATTCTGTTCATTTTCAATTCTGCTTACCAGATATGTTCTATGTTTATGTTCTAAAATGACAGACTAGTCTATCTAATTCTCTACGTACTTTGTTAGACACTGTCATTCGCAGAACTGCACTGACACTGTGGTGGTAGTGTGTTAGTGTGCGTTTTGCTGGTATGAGTGGATCAGACACAGCCGTGCTTCTGGAGTTTTGAAACACTTTGTTCACACACCTTGTACTCCATTAAATACATCTCCCATATTGGTCCACCTTGTACATTTATAGTCAGACAGAGACATTGGCTCATCTGTTGTTCCACAGTTTGTTAGTTGTCCTTTTATTCTTTTTTTTAGTGCTCACAGGACGCTGCCTACAAGTTGGCTGGACATTTTTGGCTAAGACCAGCAGTGACACTGATGTTTGTAAACTAAGCCACACTGGGTTGATCCATTCATACCAGCACAACACACAGGGAACGGAGTATAAGGGCCCAACAGAGTGTGCAGAGAAACGGATTACAAAGTGTTTCTGTGTGGTAAGCGGAATAGATCGAATGGACATTGAGTGTAGAAACAAAGGGCGATCAGACCGTGTATATTCAAGGTGGCCTGAGATCCATTTTTCCCAAATATTACGGTTTAATGCAGCCGCCTGTAAAAGATGCATTTGATCATATTGTTCATACCTGCATAGTCAAACAGGTTCTTATGCAATACTCTTTAATCTAGGAAATGCAAGCAATATTTAGCATTAGAAATTTGGATTTCTAATGCAAATAAATAAACGTGGTGCGGAATACGATCGGCTCCTACCAGTCTACACTTCATTCTCTCTTAATTGGTCTGTGCACTTTTGTAGCGCAGGCTATGGCTATACTGCAATCAGCTGTACCGCCTTAGTAAAAATTTTAACAACTGTCTTTTTCTAAACATTAACTTCCAAATTTGGTGCTAATTTCTAGAGGGCATGTAAAATCACAACGTTGATGGAGCAGCTGTTGTTTGCAAATCTACTACGTACAATACAGGCAGTGGGTGGTCCAAAACAAATTGGAGTTCATTATGGCTGAGTAGGGACACTTTTGTCTAAAAAGTGTATTCATGTACTTAAAATCTTACTCTATACAACCAGATACAAGTTACGTGAAAAGATGCCCTAGTTTTATTAACTAATAAAAACATGGGTTTTGTAGCGAGAAAATTTGAAGGGGCAGCTATGAAAAAAAGGCTCTATTTATTCTGGAATGTGTTCTGCAGTGAACCTGTATCATTCATCATTCTATTGAGAAGTCTCATAGCGTATCATGTTGTGCTTAGGTTAGCTGGTTTGGCTCAATCCGAGGCCTGCTGTGTCTCGTTGTGAGTGATGAGGTCAAAGCCCCGGGTGTCTGTGGGAATGGGAATTTGACTGCCACTGCCCTGGGAATTTAGAAGAATTTGAAAGGATGTGTTGCATGACAGGCTTAGCCTAGTCAACAATTTACCGGAGGGGGGGGGGCTCGGGCACCTTTGCAAATTTTGTTAGTGAGTGGAAAGTCTTGTTTAAAATGCTTGGTGTACACTAGACATCATTATAGGATGCAAACTCCTAGCTCTTATGACCCACAGGGCATCTTCTTGATAGTTTCTGTTTTAGTCAGCAGTGGCTTGTTCATCCATGAGAGCTGTATGTTTTGGTTTTGCCTTGCAATCGCAGTGACAAATAGATGTACGATGAACTTGTGACTCGAGGCGAGCATGTCTCCTCAACCCCAACGTGTTGCTAGGTGGAGAGTGTTGTGCTGTTTAACAACATAGAAGTGTCACTTCCTACAAATAAATCCAGAACATGACTTATTTTAATGATGGTAGACAGATTAACTGTTTTTTTTTTTTTTTGTTTTTTTTGTTTAATTAGTAATTCATATTATAATTTTGATTAATGGTGTTTTGAGATAATGGACATCTATTTAGTTTTTTTTTTTAACTTTTTATAATAGACAGTGCACAGTGAGACTGAGGGGCATTTCAGGCGGTACAATCACCCTAAATATGAAAATGCCATATATAAATGCAATATATAAATATATAAATGCCAGGTTTGTCAGTTAATGAGCGTACCAGTGTGGTGATTAATATCTTGCAAACATATTTTAAAAAGGAGGGGGGGGCTGTTCTATTGCCCAGAGAAATTTTAACTGACATCTTTCTGGTTCACCTCTTAGGCTAGGTAGGTCATAGAAATGCCAAGAGGCTTTAAATATAGCATTGTGAACATCACTCCAGTCATGATGTTAATTCTTTTTGAAACGGATATAAAATGTGTTAATGTTCTATAACTACCAGAAATGGGGACATAGTTCCTGACTCACACCTCAGCACATGTGCACAAGAGACACACAATGTAATTAATGTTAATGTTAGAGATTTGATTAGGACACTTGGTTCTAGGGCTTATTCATAATGTGCCCGGTTGCCTTGTTCTGTGCCTGAGCATGTTAACCCCAGCCAGGAGCATTCGCCATGGAGTGCATTTCAGCTGCTTGTGCCGCACTCATAAGAAGATATTTATGGAAGCACCTGGTGCAGTGTTCTGTCCGTGGTTAATGATCAAACTACGTACATACTGTGCCTGATTCCAACCCAACAGATCAAACGTGCTTGAACATATCTGAAAACTACCTCTTGTGTTTTGTTATGCAGTGCATTTGCTCACTGTGCCCTTGTTGTTCGGTATTATTGGATTTATTATGCCTTCTCGTTTGTCTTAATTGCCCTCTTACCCTCTATTATGACCTGCTCACCTCTACAGATATGACCAGTGAATATGTGGTGTCACTCTGGGTCAATGTAGGTCTCCTGAACCTTATTGTTTCGCTGTGTATGCATGTTAGGACATTTTCTTCTTGGCCAATCAAGTGACATATGTCATTATACCCGTGTAGTTCACAGACGTACCCGTCGCATATGAGCTCATGGTTGTGAGGTTTTTGCGCAAGGTATTTTTTTGCTGGCTTTTAGTCATTTTATGTAGCAACTGCATGTGGATAACTAAAGGACAACTGCGGATTGGGTGTGTAGACAGTTAGGGTTTATGACCTGATAAATCATTTTTTCTGTAAAATGCTACAATGTAAAATTAATTTGAGAGAAGATACACCCCACACCGAAAGGAACATCTCTGGTGAGTTTTGTAGTATAAAATACCTGCCAGTAGGGGTGTGCCATGGCGTATCGTTCGCAATAATACCGATATCAAATTTTTAAACGATATAAACCCTCCATATGGATGATATTCCGACATGTTTACGGGATGATGTCGTTTGCACTGAGTATGGCGTACGTCCATTACGTGACTCATAGGGAGAGCAACAGATATCGTCTTAATGTTGTCCGTTTTTCAGTTGACATTTTGCGTTAGAGGTCACTGCACTTTGGGATTCTACAATTACAGACCGTTTGCTGAGTGTGGTGTTGTGCTGGTAGCTTGTCGTGAGCATCTGACTCTGGAAGTTTGTCATGACCTTTGTATTCTGCATGGTGGTTAGTTCCCAGGTGGTAAAATAAGGCCAAAGCGGTCTTAAATGGCAACCGATTTCTGTCATAGTTTCTGTCGGCTAATTGCCGATCTTTTGAACATCATCTGTCAGTTCGGAGGCAAACCATCCCGATGGTTGGTGTTTGTATTCTGTTTCCTGGTGCAGTTTGTTTGCTCGTTTTTAACTTATTTCGCTTTTTTAGGTAGAACATCAGCTTGATTTGCCGGGCAGTGAATATGTAGCCTATATAGACTCTAGACCCGCATGCACTCTTATCTGGCTACATGAGGCATCTCTTAAGGCGTGTTTGAGTGATGCATGGCCGTGATAATTTCATGGATCTTGATCCAGCTTAAACATCATGATTTTATTTTGCCACCCCTATATAATCAGCATTATTATGTGCTGCTGTGCTCTGATTACAGTCTGGAAATATCACTAGGAATGTAAATATCTATTCTGATATTAAGCATCAGTATCCTGGCATTAAAACGTGGTAGGACTGGACTATTAATCGAAAAGGAATTGAAACCGACATACAGACTGTACATACTTGATATACTTGTAAAATATCAATAATATGCACTTGTTTCATGAGAAGAAAATGTCCCAGCTTTAATAGTTAAACATATTTACACTAGAAACCTTGTCAGATAAAAAAAAAAGCAATATAACTGTTCATTCATTTTGCTCAATGTAAAATGTTCAATTAATTGGGGTATACCTTTTGAGGTCATATTACTTAAATACTTTTGTGTTGTATGTTGTTGACTGATCATCCACATGAAGACAACTGCTCTAATATCGCAATAATGTATTCATATAGTAGCATCTTAGTTAAAGCCTTGGATAGGTAACACTGGCTTTCTAGCTCAAGTGTGATTGTTCCGCCTCCAGCCCCTTAATAGGCGGAGTTGCATAAAAGAGGCTGGCTGCCTGGTTTGCATCTGTATTTTGACCCGGGACAGAGCGATCATTACTCAGTCCCTGTGTGAGGCATAACATCAAACCGTTTTTTTTTTGGGCCTTCCTGCTGTGATGTCACTGCCCTTACTTTCCAGCTTTCTCTTTTATGGTGGCTCTGCCTGTTAAAACCGTCACTTGATTGGCCTTCTCTAGTCCTCTTGTTTTTCCTGTTGCTTGGTGACCAATGAGCATCTTACATATTTATCGCCATCCCACCTGGCCTGAGTGATGAATTAATAGCTGGCCCTCCCCACCCCTTATTAACGAGACGTTTTGTGACCACGAATCTGTGCGCCAGAGGGTCAATAGCTCCGGAAGGCACCGATGGGGGGTCTTTAAGACCATGCGGGACTTGGCCTCTGTCGACTTCCTAGCAGCAGGGATCGCTCTAATCTCCCTGCTCCCAAAGCTTCTCTCCTGGTGGGCATCCGTTTGTCTAATTGCTAGCAGCGAGGGCTGCAGGGACAGTGGCTGCTGGGTAGAAATGGAGTACGTAGCAACAGGGATGATAAAAGTAATTGGCTCAGCTGTTGACCAGAGTAGGTGTGGCATGGCGTTATTGATTTGAAATCACTACCGATTGTGTCCCTGTTCTTGACAGGCTTGGCTAGAGAGTGCACGGAATTCAAAATATTCTGAATGGCAAAAACAGTGTATTATCTGTTGTACTCCTAGGTCTTAACACAGCCTTGTCTGTACATGAGGGAGTCTGCTTTCTTTTGTTTATCTTCTGATACCTTAAGTCTAGGTATGAGTCCGTAATGAATATCGGCCTGAAATCTACTCTAAAAATGTTTAATTATTTAGTAACGCACTGTATCTAACACAAGGAGAAGAAGAAGAATGAAAATCCATACACTAGAATGAAAACCACAAAGTATTATAAATCACAACATTTTAAATACAGCCACACGCCATTTAATGTCTGCATTGCATTCTGTGAAATAGTGCTTTGACCAGACGTTACCATAGTGACATAAGTTGTCAAAAGGATTTGCTCGTACTAGTTTTCTGTCATTCAGACGTGATTTAGATGCATACAAGGCAAACTATTTCCTATTATAGTTCTCAAAGCCTCAGCTGTTAAAGTGAATAGACTTTAATCTGATGGATTTTAAAAGGTGCTTACCTGTAGTTTTGTTAATCATATAGTAAAATGTTTTCAAACTGCAGACTTCATTTTATACTTAACCACATTTTCTAATTGAAAAAAGTGTCTACATGAAATTGATAGTACTGCGAAAGAAGGAAATAATTTTTACTCAGAAAGCTGATAGGGTAATCAAGAGGGAAGATTTCTTGCACGGGGCTTTTATTTCGATGCCCTGCGGCAGTGAATAGTTGCGACAGATTGCCTGCTTGCTAACCTAATTTTTTTTAAACATTAGACGTTTGTTTGTAATCTGAGCATTCAAAGTTATTACATGTAGAGCTTTCTATTCAGTTAACATAAACAGAAAGCCTTTTTTTTTTTGATTGATTTGTATGTTTTTAATTACATATTTTAAGGAAAGGCTAAGAGACGGCCACAAATATAGAATGGACAATAGACACTATATCAACTCTGCTTAATAATGATCATATCATTGCTGGTCTGAAACACATCGTTCAAAGCATCATTTGCTGTGCCAATTAAATTCTATTGCTGCCCGTTTTATATAAGCAGATGCATTGTCGTTATGGGTAATGAACAAACTTCATTTACATCCTGAGAAAGACCGCATAATATTGTTCTGCACCATAAGAGTGATGGCCTCACTGATATTTCTTTTATTTTTAGCAGATTGCATTGGGCCCTGTCGCTTTATATTATATATTTTCTTATGTGTTTCCTATACCAGTAGGCACTTCTTGCTTATATTGCGTAACAGTCACTTGTCATGTGATCTCAACGTGGCTCTCATTTGTTTCTGAGCTACACTGAGAGGGCGTCATGTGAGAATGACAACGAGTCACTGTATTCTCTCTGTAGGTATTGAATGGTTACATGACACAAGGTATCTCCTTACGGTATTTGAAATTGGATTCACGAAATGCAATAGATCACTTATGTCGACAATGTGACGGACTGAATTCTATTTGTGAATAATTCTTTGTGAAGCTTTCAAAAGTCAAGAAGCTTTCTCAAGAGAAAATTCAAGAGTCCAACCGATATCCAAGGTGCGTGGGTTAAATGATATTGTTTCTGTTTATATAATGGCATTTGATCATTAAGATAATATTACTGCTTACAAGCTAATGGAGATACAGGGTGAGTCAAGAGTCACAGGAAGTGTGACATCACATGCTGTGTTGTAGACTTTTCGCAAAGGCTGACAAAACCATTGTTGGGGCTTGTCGTACACATTCCCAGTTTCTTGGAATTTGGCAATGTGGGATGCAACAGTGCTGTGTGAAATTGATGTTTTTTTTTCTGGGTATCTGTTGTTAAATTGTGTGACTATGATAAAGCAGCTCCATTTCCTGAACATCAGAATTGTCAGTTACATCTTAAGTTACCTGTGACAAAAGACAAACGTTGAACTTTGTGTGGATAACTTTTGAACCACAATATGTATTGCAAATCAATAGGCAATTCTGATATTTTTGATATGCTTCACGACCGCCTTCCCATTGGGGGGAAAAACTGACCCTTGATCCAATATGGCGACTTTCAAGAAGACCATGTTTAAGACATAAGCCTAAAAGATAGATCCCCTTACCCATTACTAGGTGGAGTATTCGAACATATAATTTTTCCTTTTGTTTCTGAAATAAAAGGGTGTCCTGTGACTTTTGACTCCCCCTGTATAAACACGTATTACATTAGCAGCATTCAGCTGACGCCCATATACATAGCAATTTATAACATATACAATCTTCCAACAAGTAATCCTTGGTCATCGACCTTGCTGAAGGGCCCAGGTGTAGCATTTTGTCAGCGATGCGACTTATAACCTGGAAATTCCGTTCAGTGGATCTCCCATTCAGAGGCTTGTGCGATATGTTTAGTCCACAATCAGATCTTCATTTTTGGCTTAACAATGTACAAGCTGACATTACCGAGTATGTTGAAGTCAAAGACAAGGTCTAAAATATTCTAAAAATAAAATACTGAAAATGATGGAAGTAACTGGAGAGAAAACCCTGACATTTAGTTAGTCTTCGTTGCTCACTTGCATGGAGGTTGTTTGGCTTTGAAAAGACAGAAGTTGCAAACTGAAAACTATATCAGTAATCGGCTCCCACGTTGCAAAGTATGGAGTTTGACATGCTTTTTCGATGAAATGCTCTGTCGGGGACAGGTGTGGCTCAGTATGCTTAGCCTGACCGTAAATCTGTTGTGGGAAATAAAAACTTCTACAGTTAATATGCTACAGGTTTTTTTCTTGAATGCTTCAGTTTTAAGTGCACTGCCCACTAAAAATTCAGGCTGAATTATCCCCTAATTTTTAAAAGCAGTACAAATCATTAAAACATGTTTCCTTGGATTTAAAATTAGCTCGTTATTTACATCGATGTGATTAGAGAGCAGCACTATATTAATATCCTATTAACAAGCTAGTACAGAGACTGTTACAAAATGCTTTTCTGTGTCTCACACCATTAACCTCTCACACTGGCATTCTCTGACCTGCTTTTGCTCTCGTTCTTTCTTGTGCATGTGGTTTTGCACTGAGTTTTTTGTTGCATCGCAGCAACCCCTTAAAGGAGAGTAGATTGCTTTTGTAGGCTGTTTCCTGGCTCGGTTCTTCTCGAGCTCAGCTGACGGTTAGCTGACCAGCTTGTTTAGGGATTGATGGCTGATCGCCTGACCTGATTAATAGTACAAACTCGGTCTTCCTGTTGAATTGTTGCCTGGACTGACCTGGCTGTGTAGCATCATGGGACAGATACTGCAAACTATGATTTGTCTTTTCATTTGGCCTCTTTACAAGTTTACAGTTATACATAAACAGTGGTGTTTTACTGTAGCGGGAGAACGAGTGATTAAACACATCTGGGATGGAGCATGAGCGTGTGTAGCGCAAATTATACAAACAAGATTATTTTAGCTTTAAATATCATGCGTTACTTGCCGTCTCCACACCAAGTCTCTAGATTATTAACGTAAAATTTGCACAGCTTCTTTATACACACGTTTTTGGTTACTTTGGCTTTGAGTCAGTGAGTGGAACGTGACAACTTACGATCTTGAGCTTTTCAGGTATTTCCGAAGGATAAAAAAAAAATTGTTGCTCACTGAAGTATTGAATACTTAAATACTAACCGAAGTTAGTAAGCAGAAGAAGAAATTGAATTGTGGTACTGTATGATCAGAAACGTTAAGTCCGATCATATCCTGCGTTGTGTAGTGATATTATGTTATGATAGAATGAATATGCTTGTAATTTAAGAGTGATAAAGTATTTTTATTAATGTTGTTAAATGTCATTTTTGCTACGTGACTGTGAGGGCCACCGTGATAATATTCCATCTCAACGTCCAAATGAAGCACCATTAGCCTATAGGGAACAGAATTCTGAGCTATTTCAGGCACATCCTTCTACAGCTTTACCTGTTAGCATTCTCTCATCTAAGCGCACAGTCTGACAACGTGCCTGGCACACAGGGAAAATGGCTGGCGCAAGCTTTTTGTAATAGAATAACCTTCTAAAATCTATATAACAACAATGCATCTATATTAAATACTACAGGACGTAAGACTGCTAAGCATTTTAATTGTTTTAAGGATATAAGACATTTCTACAATGACAGTGGCTTACTAACTATAAAGAAACTGGAAAAAATTTAACTGGTCATGCTTATATTTCGTAAAATGAATGGTAAATGTTTTGACGTCACTAGATGCAAGTGCTGTTGATTCGCTGTTCAGGTAACTGGAGGAAACGGGTGGAATGGGTGGGGAAAAAAGTTTATTACCTTAACTAACAGCGTAAGAACATTTCAAATAAACCTGCACACAATCCTGCTGTTTGGTTAAACAGGATCTCACTCTTCTGTCTGTGCTTGTCATTTCTTTTGCCAGCATTTAGAGTATCTGGTAATAAGAAATGAGATTTTCCTTCCTCATCCTTGCTTAATATAAGCATCCATAGGAATGTACTTGATGATCTACATCTGCAGGAGTGCACACTGCACATACCTGAGACATTCAGATTGTAGTCTGCCTACCAGCCCATCTTTTTCGGTAAAGTGGTGTTTATGGTGTGGAGGAAAAAGTCAGTTGGCATTTAGTGACTTCAGCAGAGAGCTTAAAATCAGGTTAAGGGGTGTAACTTAAACCCCGAAGACAGATTAATGCCTGACCCGATGTGAATCACTGTTCACTTTGACCATCTCAGGGGAAACCCTGTCACTAATAACTCTCCCAAGTGTATTTCTATTACTGTGCATGCAAGTCTATATACGTTTTTGGCTGTATATGTTTTATATCAACCTAGTAAAGAGTTTTGAGTTCAGAATGACCAATAAAGGCATTAGGGAGCGTATATCATTCTCTCGCTCAATTCTTGCTTTTGGAGCTTGCATTGCTATTGTTATTACAGTTCTGCAAATGTGGTAACAGGCGTGACTGGTTTCACTCAGGCTGCCATGTTAGTCTTGAGGTCACTGAGATGTAGGGCTTTGTTTGTACGGAACTCGTGTGAAGTGTTGAGGGTGTACACTGAAAATGCAGTGATGTAAGACAAAGTCAAAAGTGGCCACTGACTGAGCAAAAAACTTTTTTTTTTTTGCTAACAAGTTTTGAAATGAGTGCTTGGTGTTTTCCTTTCTTTTTGAAAAGTTTTCAGGGCGACTCTTGGTTTCAGCCTCACTTCTGAGTGGTTTGTGAACTTGCACACAGTTCTAGCTTCAGGCATCTGTACCTCATAATCTACAAGCCAAAACTATGAAAACCACTATATGTAATCCATAGACTTGTATGCACCAGGTAGTGGTGTTTGCTAGAGATTTAAAAGCAACCCCCGTCCTGGAAACTCAAACAAAGGACTGCACGTATTTTCCTCCCCCTTTCTAATACATCATATCCTCACACACTTTGTCTTGCGTAACCTCTTCACCTTTGTGCTTTGTATAGAATAACACCTAGGTCTCATAAACTAATGCTACTCCATATGTATTTCTGTAACCTCTGAAAAATCCCAGCCAAGTTAACGGATTCCTTTAGGATGACAAGTAGGACTTTGGAATTGTAGAGCCTCCAACCTGAAACCTCCAGATACAAGCTTATCGAATTTTTATTTAATTACACGACAGTGCTGCAACTGGCATTTTGCTGCCTTGCTTTATCAAACTGCAATCTTGATTTTGTGAAGTTTGTGAGTGTGTGAAGTGTCGGAAGTGTTTTTTACTGTGGTCGAAAAACCTCTGAAACTCGCTGAGATCCTTCTTTGGTCGTCATCAGATATAAACAAAGCCATGTGTGGTGAATGGTCCCAGTGAAACCAAAAATCTACACTATGTAGAGAAGCATAAGCTAATTTATCAGATACCTTTTCCAACTGTGGCTTAAGATGGTGATCATTTATATTCAAGACTTAACTCGGTGCAGTTAAGAGCACTGTACAGCATGGGTCAAAAAAGGACAGGTTTATCAATGGTATGTGTTGCAGCACAGTTGTGAAGTGTAGAGTTTTCTATGCCAAGTGTGAATAATGTATAGCTGAAGTCATGGGTGTGGGACTTCCATTTCCTCTTCTAGCCCACTCTTACAGATAGCAAAGTCACAGATACCTAAATCTGCTTAGCACGTTTCAGATTGTTGTTTTCCATTACATCAAATTCTAGAGCAAACAACCAATTTCAAATAATTCTGTTACACATAAACTCAGGTTTTCATTAAGAAACGTGCTGATCTTAAGAGTTAAGAGTTTGATTGCATATTACAACCAGTCTCTTTACTTCATTGTGTTTTGTTTTTTTTTATTTTTGTGTATATGTGTGTAGATATGTGTATATCTATCTACACACACA